>PITA01006327.1:0-18812 GCA_004023965.1 Spilogale gracilis
GGAAAAAAAAATTTTAGTAACAATAAAAAAAAAAAGAATGCTATATATTAGTCAAGTAACTTCTAATCTTATCAAAAAGCTTCCCAACAAGAACAAATTCTAATCTTAGTTTTCAACCAATCAGTACATGGTCAGTAATTACTTTAAGTAATTAAGTACTCTAGGCACCTACAAGTTTCTCATCTAGAATGGAACCACACCTTAAACCCATCACTCCAAATTGAACTCCTTAAGTTCAGTTATCAGGAAATTAAAATATCTAAAAGCAAGACAAACTATGACAAGTACATCTTCCAAGGAATCCCTATTTCCTTATCTCCCCTAAAGCTCCTCCACTGTCAGAAACTACACTGTGAAGCAGCACTGGGGTGTGAGAAAAGACCCTAGAAGGGCCCCCAGCTCCTCCCACAGCTACATCTTGGGCATCTATTTAACCTCCCTGAGCTCCCATCTTCTCCTCTGCACTTCAAAGACTGCATGAATCAATGAGACAGGGGTCAAGAGAAAACACAGGGGTCAGGAGACTTTAAGTGTTGAGATACTTTATAACGAAGGGTCCTCAGATGCAATAACCTTCCCATTTTATAGATTCAAATCAGTTACTGGACACTGACCATTTACTTCATTTGTTCATTCAGCTAACATTTATGGGGCAGCCAGTACATTCCAGATGCTGTTCCAGCCAGTAAGGCCCGGAGGGTGAGCAAGGCAGTCCCAGCCCACGACCTGACAGGACTGCACTCGCTGCACCGCAGGAGACAGCACCATCCACAACACCACAGGGCATGTGGTTACACCCTGCAGGCCACGCAGATGATCCCGTCCTTTTCTCAGAAGCCACCAGAGGGTTTTAAGCAGAAGGAATGACATGCTCAGATCATTCTGGCTGCCTTGTACCAGCCCTGGGCTAGGCCTGGGATATGGCAAGAACAAATGCAGGCTCTTCCTCTACAAAATCGGGCCAGGGGCGGGGGGGGGGGGGTCACCGAGAAGTCATCATTAGTCACAGTGTTGGTATAAGCTACAGCAGGGTGCCGTGGAGCCTGTGAGGGAACAATCAATAAAAGCTAGTGGACCAAAAGTGTTGGAAATATGGTGCCTAGAAGAAAGATAAAACAAAACACAGCTACAGAAGGGACACAAAATAAGAAATATCTCAAAATAGTGAAAGTCACTAATTCCACATAACAAACTTTAGTGGCACAAAAAGAGACACAGCATATTCTGAATTTATTAACTTGTTTTCCATAAATATTTAATTACTCTGAAATGTATCAAAAGCACAGATTTCTCTTGACCTAGTTATCGAGCTTATACAAGAGTGAGTGAGAATTATTGCATTCAATAAACACGAATTTAATTACATTCATTAATCTTTCTTTCATCTCTAATAAGATGATTTTCAAACAAAACTCTGACTGAGGCCAAACATACAAATTTCTTCTGATTACTCAAGTAATTGTTTTAACCTTCAACTAAAACCTTCTAACAAAAATATTTAAATCCTAACGTGGAAAAGTATAATGTATCAGTTCATATTAAAGACCCTCTGTTTATATGGAATCACAGAACAAGGAACAGGAAGAACTTGGGAAAGCAGCCTTCATTTCCCAGAGCAGCCGGGTCCAGGGCCCAGCCTCATGTCGCCGCCTTCTTCCTCACCCATCGCCAACTGCTTCTGTGGGGGGTCAAGGCTTGCAGCTACAGTCCCGACAAAAGCTGAGTTCCGCCTGCACCTGGGTGCTCCTACGAGCCCCTGCCACCAAGGACATCTGAGTTTTAATATATTCCTTGTGCAGTAACTCACATAACTTCCATAGGCAATTAATATTCTCCCAAAAGCATCCTACAAGCCCTCTAACAATAGCTGAAGAGAACATTATTCCAGCTCACAACTGCTGGGTGTTCATGATGTATGAACACTATGCCAAGACCCATTCCACATCATCTCCTTGAAGCCTTTCCAGAATCATGGAGGTAAATACCATCACACTTCCTGTATCGATGAGGAAACAGAGAAGTGGTCATTTACCCAAAGCCATCGGGGCTGTGAGTGGTGGAGTCAACACCCAGACCTGCATTGGCCTGACTCCAAAGTCTTTAAGCTCTTCCCTGCCACTTTGATGTCAGGAGATAAACCTCCTGTAAAGAACATAAACAACTAATGCTCTGCAGAAAAACTGTGGGATGATTTGCCATTCTGGGTCTTCATGGCCTCTGCTCTCCTCCATTAGTGCACATGAAATAAGCCTGGTTTGTGCCTCCTCTTGGGGA
This sequence comes from Spilogale gracilis, assembly GCA_004023965.1. Lineage (NCBI taxonomy): Eukaryota > Metazoa > Chordata > Mammalia > Carnivora > Mephitidae > Spilogale > Spilogale gracilis. The sequence continues at coordinate 2,275 of PITA01006327.1, forward strand.
AAAGTCGTGAACTGATCAGTGCAGGTGATTCAAAGGAAGAAAGGTGCTCACAGTGGTGCAGGGTGGGAAACTACCTTCGAGAAGAGCTCGTGTAAAAACGGGGAGGAAATACCTGTGCACAAACCCAGAGCCTGGGGTCAAGAGGGGCCTATGCGGGTCCGTGTCTCTGGAACTCCTTGAGCACTTTGTGACTTCAGAGCTGGTTTCTCAGACACCATGGTCATCACCTTCACCATCCCACTAGCACCATTACCACTACACTAGAACCCAGAGAAAACAGCCAAAGACGTGCTTCTCGATGCTCCCTAAGAATCACGGATAACACATGGGCAGTCTATAAGCACCAGCTGTCAGGCACCATGCTAAACACTCCAGTGCATCATTTCACTGAATCTACAGCAAGAGTACTGAGTTAGGTAACACTGCCAATCCCCATGAAGCAAGCAGGTAAATCAAGATTCACAGAGAGGGAGACACTTTCCCAAGGGCTTGTGTATAGAAGAACCAGAATTTGAACCCGGTTATGCCTGGCTCCCAAGCATGAATCTGCTTGGCCAGTTCATTCAAGGTTTTCTGTCATAGTCAATTGCCTTCCAGTCACCTTCTGTTTGCATGAGGTTTTTCCACTAACCATGAACTCCTCAAAGGCAGGGACAGAACTCCTTCCTCCATATGCCCAGCATCCAGCAAAGGGTTTAGCCCAAAGCAGGAATCCAGCAAGGCTGGTTAGTGAATGTCCATAAAGGAAGTAAAACCTCCTCTCCTTTTAAGGAAGCAGTCCTAAAAATGCCCCAGGATGTCCCTCACAGAACCCAGCACAGCCAAACTGCCCGCTACCCCTCATCAAAATTCAAAGACACCTACTCAGCTCCCTTGAGTCTGCTCCTTCACAAGCCCACTCCAAGGGCAGGATGAGCAACCATACTTCGGAGGAAAGGCAAGGTAGGCTTCAGCAAGTATGAGCAGTTCATTTTTAGATTGTGCTTTTTTCTGTTTCTCCCTCTTGTCTTGGAGCATCTGGAGAAATATTTCTTTCCTCTCCCATCTCCAAGACTTTCTGGACAAGTATCACCAGCCACACCCAAAGCCTATAAGCTAGTACATGGCACAACACACACCTGTCTCAGAGTCAGCACTTAAATATTTGGAAAGTGAAGGAATAGAGCCCAGAGACTGGGTTTCACCAGAGACCTGATGACTTACCAAGAAGATGGAGGGCAGGTCCGTCACAAAGGCCAAAAAGAACTTACCTTGAGGTCTCAGCAGCAAAGAAAGTAGGAGAGTTTCCCTGTGCAGGGAGGAGCCACAGACATAAAGCAGTGCATGCCATAACACAATGCATACTCTGGTCGAGGCAGGCACACAATGAAAGTCAGGGGAACACAAACAGGAGTGGTCACTTGTGCCTAAAAGAACAGAGTAGGTTTCACAAAGGAGAGGATATTTGAGCTGGAAAGCCATTCCCAAATCACCCAAGGAGAAGCCATGGTTTCCTGCCTCCAAGACCCCCACACTGCTCACCACCCAACTTCAGGCCCACCATACTGTTCTATGATCAGTGGCTTGTGTGCCTGTCTCCCTGCACAGTATGTGGGCATCTCAAGGGCAAGGACTTGGGCATTGTCCATGGCTCACCCTCAACTGCCTTAAATAACTGCTGACAAAGAATAAAGGAGTTTCCATCAGGTTATTAAATAACATGACAGCTACCTGTTCCTGAGCATCTACTACAACCCGCTATTGCTGAAGTACTTGGTATGCATGATCTCATCTCCTCCGCACAAAAACCCCAAAAGGCAGATTTTATTAATATCATCCATTTTACAGATAAGGAAAGTAAAATTCAGAAAGATTAGGTCGATTGTCCCAAGTCATGCAGCCAGTAAGTAACAGCTGAACTTTGAATCAAAGGCTGAATGGAAAATCAGTTTTCAATTACTAGTAAACAAATCCCTTTTCCTTTCTCTTTCTATCGTCTGCCTTGCATCCAGATATGTGGCTTGCCTGTAATCTATTGTTCAATGGGACCAAAGCCATTTGTTTCCCAGAAAAGAACAAGGGATGTCCCTTACTACTCTTCTCAACAATCATTGCTAACCATTATTGAGTAAACATCATGGGGAGGGGGCACGGGGAAGGCATGGACAAAACTGCTTATAACATTAGTCAAAGGCATTTATTAAGAAGGAACTGTATGTACCAATTGGAACCTTTTCCAATGTTGAAACAATTTCCAAAACAGATCAATTGAATAGATTAAGGAGAATGAGTATGTACAGACATGATTCTTTGTGTAAGAGAAAAAATATGTAATAAACAAGAAAATGGTAATAGTAGTTGCCCCTAGGGAAAAGGACTGGCAGCTTGAGGCAAGAAAGACCCTTTTTACAATTTGTTCCGCTCTGAACTACGTGCCTTTAAAAAGAGAATCCATGTGTGATATTTTTTTTTTTATTTTTTACTTCTTACAAAAAATAAAATGAAAAACACCATCTACAGACACCACTTTTTGCCAGGCCTCTCTCAAATGCTCACGTGCATGTGATGGCAACCACAAAAGTATGTATGCTTATCAACAAAAACTGGATGAACATAATCTGTGGAAAAACAGGACTGTGGAATGGCTTTCATCTTCCATATGAGGATCCCCAATTTCACTAATGTTGCAATATGTTTTTGCAAATAAATCAACAGAATTTTGAAGACAGAGATACAACATACATATAAGCAGCAGGGACAATTTGCCACACCCTCTTCCCAAACTCCTTCATCTGTTCTTTCAACAAGTATTTAATGAGCACCTACTGTGTGCTAGGCAAAGTGCTAGACAGATTTTTTTTTTTTTAAAGAGAACTAAACAGGTCATTATTTTCTCCCCCTCTGCCTTTCAGGAAAATATGGACAGCATGCTAATGAGAAGAATGCCAGAGGAAGGACCACCCTTGATGTTCACAGTCTAACACTGTCTTCCTTCAACCTAGAAAATGGAGGTCTGGGAAGGGATTTGTTTGAGGTTACATACATGAAGGCCTCAGAATTACCAGTCCTGCTCTCCCTACATGCTTCATGCTGTTCTGTGGTGTTGAAAGACAAGAAGATAGGGAGAGGAGAAATGGACCCTGACACTGAGAGTCTGATATATCAGGTGCTTTCACATATCCTGGGTCACTTATTCTCCATAACCTCTCAAGCTGGGCATGATTATCCTTGTTCTACAAATAAGGAAAATGAAGCTCTGAGAAGCTGAGAAACTGGTGCATAAGGCTTCCAACACAGACCTATCTGACTTCTAAGCCAGAGTCTGAATAGGAAAATCAATTGAAAAAGGTGGCTTGGGGGACCGGCCGGGGAGGGGGGGTGGCCTGCTTGGGTGGCTCAGTCAGTCAAATGTCCAACTCTTGATTTCAACTGAGGTCATGATCTCAAGGTCCTGAGCTTCGGCCCCACCTTAGGCTCAGCATGGAGTCTGCTTGAGAATCTCTCTCTCTCCCTCTGTCCCTCCCTGCACTCGTACTCTCTCTCTCTCTCAAATAAATAAATAAATAAATCTTTAAAAAATAAAAATAAAAAATAAAAAGGTAAACTGGGGTCATATCACAGAAAGCCTTGGTTTTAATATTTTCCATTAATGAAGATGACAACCCTGGGTGTTGTCACTCCAATAATAACAAACAAAAAGCCGATTCCCTCATTCAATGCACGTTCTAACTTGTGTGTGCCACAAAGTTTGGGCTTTCCTTTGAACCCACAGATGGTTACCCAGACGGCAGCAATCTCTGAGAACCATTTCCACAGTTTCTGCTAGGACAGAGAAGGACATCACACATGTTGTTTCTAGATCCTCTGGGTGCCTGCCATATAAACACAGGCCCCAGTAAGAACTCATCGCTGAGATCCCAACCCCATGATGCCACTGGGTCACCACCACACCAGCTGAGTGGTAGGGAGAGAGGCCAGCACCATGGTGGTTGGCCTCTAAAAGTTTCATAGCTTCTAAAGTGAAGAAAAATGCAGGCCAGTGTAGGGGAAGCCTTCTTCTGCCTTCTCTCTGTCCATGCAATGTAGGTAGAAGAAATGACAGTTTGGAATAGTCAAACTGCTACTGAATAGAGTTACCGTGTACCAAAAAGTCACACACAGGACATCTTCTGGATAGGAAGGAGCCCTCTCAGCTTGATTTCCCCTCTCTGCCCCTGTAGGAAGCTAACGAAATTCTCACATTCCCTTCTTTTTATTGTCTTCTTTCTGGAATGTGGTAAAATCAGAGTTCCAACTTGAATGGGGACAGGAAATTCCTTATGTCTCAAGCCTAAGCCTCATGATCCAGTTCAGAGTCCTCAATGGAGTTGGGGTCTAAAGGTCAGCAAACAACTAAATGTTCCTCACTTCCACCTGCCATTGCTCCCTGCCACAGCTCCCTCAGAGGTCTTGATCCAAGTCAGATCCGAGACTGTCTTTTGGGGACACTCTGCCACAAACCTCACCCCAAACTCAAATAAGAAAATGGTTTGCTAATTAGAAATACCCCGAATCCAACCTCCTCTTTAAACCCCCAGTCCCTGAATCCAACATCCCCATCAGCAAAGAGGAAGGAGATTCATAATTTTACCCCACGATTTGCTCAGTAAGCATCCTATCCTCACAAAACCCCTGGGAGGCATACAAGGCAGGTAGCACGATGCTCCATGCTCAGATGCTCATTTTGCAAAGGAAGACACTCGGAGCTCAGAGAGGTGAAAGACTTCCCGGGGGGTTACACAGAGGCAAAAGCTTCTGAACCCCCATTTCTATCCTTCCCTCTCACCAGGCTGCCATGTCAGTCTTTTGGAGACTGCCCTTACTAAGATCTGCAGCGGCATCTGGTACCAAGACCCTTCATGCTTCTCACTAACTACTCTTCCAGCAGGCAACATTTCTCAACCATATTTCTAATCATGCAATGAATGCCAACCACCGATCCCAATCGAGGCATGCCCACAGCAACAGCAACAGGGAAAGCCCAGGGACATGAAAAACGACGCGCCCCACTTAAGACACAGCGTGGCATAGGAGAAGCCGCTAGCCTAATAACCGGGGCGGCAGAGACCCAAGTCAGCCTCAGGAGAGGCACAGGCAGGTCTGGCTGGCCTCTCCGACCCAGCAGCAACCCTCGAAGCCTCCAGAATCTTCAAAGAGCCCAAAGCTCCTGCGCCCACCCCAAGACCCCCTGGACAACCGAGAAGGCTGCATTCCCTTCTCCAGGGACCACTCACCCTCCGCCCGCTCCTCACCTGGGGCACCGCTTCCGGACCTGCAACCACTCGGGGCCCCGCCCCTGCCCCAGCAGGTCTCCCTGGCCCCGCCCTTTGCACCTGTGGTTTCCTCAGGCCGGGCTCTCCTGCGGCTCCGGCTTCACCGGGCAGCCCCCTCCCACTGCCAAATCTGTGGTCCCACCTGGCTCCGCCCCCCACACCTGCAGCCCCTCTGCCCCGCCCAACTGCCGCCACCAGGCCCTCTCCTCCGCTCCTGCGGCCTGTCCCCACCTGCACCCCCACCCCCACAACAGTTGCCCTTCCTACCCACCCCTCACCCGACCAGCCCACCTAAGGACCCCGGCCCCGGCCCTCGCCACCCTGAACCCGCCCGACACCACCCCTGCCCCTCCGGCCCCGCCTCCTGCCCCGAGGCCCCTCCCCGGCCCGGCGGCCCCTCCGGGTCCCGCCCCCCGCACCTGCAGCTCCCTGGGGCCCGGCCCTCAGGGCCCCGCCCCGCCCCGCCCCGCCCCGCGAGCCGCTCCTCTCACCGCCCGCTCTTGCCGCCGCCGCCGCAGTCCTGGCCGGTCACCTTGACGCGGGCCGCAGTGGCTGCCGCCGCCTCCTCATGGCCCTGGGAGCGGCCCAGGCGGCAGCGGCGCCTTCGCTTGGAGGCCGGGGCCGGGCCGAGCCGGGCCGAGGCCGGGCCGGGCGCAGCTGGAGCGCGGGCCAACGCGGGAGCGGAGCCGGTGCCCAGCCGCAGTAGGAACCGTCCGCTCCAAGGCCTGAGCGGCAGGCCGCGCAGCCAATCGGTGCGCGGCGCCGGACCAGTCCACCCAATAAGCTCGTCGCAGAGGCGGAGACACGCAAATCGGCTGGCTGGGCGCGCCAGTGCGCAGCCGCTGCAGCTTTGGTCCTCACTGGCCTCGGCCTCCCCTCTAGCCTGCGGCCGCCCTCTCAGCCTGTGAGGATGCTCCGCGGTCCGAACACCCCTCTCAGCCCCCCGCCACGCCCATCTCCTTCCTAGAAATAGCGGTGGATCTTATTCCCAGTACATCCTTCCAGGCCTCATACAATTTCCCCTTGAAGTCCCTACCTAGGATTTAGCGTTTTGAACAAAAAATGGTTTTGTGAAAGACATCACCTTAATGCTCATTCTTTACAATTCAGAGGTAGTCAGAGAACATAGAACGTGAGAGCCAGGAGACACCTCGAAGAGCCTGCGGTCCTAGCCATTTACTTTACAGCTGGGCAAAATTGGGCCCCACGAGGTAAAGGGACTGCCAAGACCACACGAGTGCAAAGCGGGAAAATGAGCCTCTTGTCTCCCTGCTCCCGCATCCTTTACTCCGCCAGGCACAATGAGGTAGGCAGGGAGGTTAAGTTATTTGTTTACAGGTGCAGAGATAGGAAGTTGCAAAAACAGGCTGTGAAACCCTGGAAGTCCCCAAGCACAGTAGGGAGCCCCTACGTCCGCCCTATTCTAACTGATTCTTGGGCACGCAGACATAGAGAAGGTCATTTTGACAATTTTCAAATTCATTTGGAATTAGCATCAGGGTATGGAACGACTTGGTTCCTCTTTCCCAAAGCTTATGGAGATAAAAAGAGAAACAATCAAAAAGAAAGAAAAGTCAGTGGAAATTATACCATTTCTAAGTCTTCAGGGGTCTCTGAGGGAAATTTCTGCCATTTTGCACGAAGAAAATAATCATCATCAAAGAAGATACTTTATTTTACTTCAAGAGAGCGAAAAGTCAATGTACTGCATGCATGGTTCTGCTCAAAGCCACTGGATTCAGAAATGCATAGGGTTGTGGTTGAGTGCAAAAGTTGGAGAGACAGACTTACCTGAGTCCAAACTCTGGTTCTGCCACCAGCTAGCTGTGTGCAGCTAAGCAAGTTACTTAATGTCTCTGTGACTCAGTTTCTTTGTTGAAAACTGAGTATGATGAAAATCAGAAAGGCCATTGGGAGGATTAAATGTGATGCTATGTGAAAGAATGCCTGGTACCTAAGAGGAGCTCTGTAAACATTAGTTGTTGTTATTGCTACCTCTATGGTATAGGGCAAGCACGGAAGTTTAGGACAGGGTTTGCAATATATGCTTGCTAAATGGCATTTATTATTTTTATTATGCTGGGCATAGATTCTAAATTTTCTTCGGTGAACATATTCTTTTGTAATACATCAAAAAGTTATCATAAACCCAATTTTAAAAAGAGAAAAAGATCTGAAGAGATAGTTCCCCAAAGAAGATATACAAATGGCTAATGAGCATGTGGAAAAGTTGCACACTATCATGCTATCAGGGAAATGCAAATCAAAACTCCAATGAGATACCACTTCACATCCATTAGGATGGCTAAAACAAATGGACAATAATAAGAGCTGGTGAGGAGGTAGAGAAATTGGAACTCTCATACACTGCTGGTAAGAATGTAAAGTGGTGCAGCCACTTTGGGGAACAGCCTGGAAGTACCTTAGAAGGTTAAACTTGGAGTTACCATATGACCCAGCAATTCCACTCTCAGATATACACCCAAATGAAAACATACAGTTGTACAAAAACTTGTACACAAATGTTCATAACACCCTTATTCATAATATCCAAGAAGTGAAAATAACGTGATGTCCATCAACTGATGAATGGATAAATAAAATGGGGTGTATCCATACAATGGAATATAAAAAGAAGTGAAGTAATGATACATGCTACAACGTGGATGAACCATGACAACATGCTGAATGAAAGGATCCAGATCACATCTGATTCCATTTATGTAAAATGTCCAGAACAGGCAAATTTATAGAGATAGAAAGTAGATTAGTCGTTTCTAGGGCTGGCGGGAAGGGAGAATTAGGGGTAATGGCTAAGTCACATGGAGTTTCTTTTTAAGATGATGAAAATGTTCTAAAATTGATTGTGGGGATGGTTGCACAACTCTGTGAATATACCAAAAGCCATTGCATTGTACACTTTTAATGGATGAATTATATAGTATATGGATTATATCTTAATAAAGTTATCATAGGGATGCCTGGGTGGCTTAGTCAGTTGAGCGTCCAACTCTTGGTTTCAGCTCAAGTCATGATCTCAGGGTCATGAGATCGAGCCCCACATTAGCAGGGAGTCTGTTTGAGATTCTCTCTCTCTCCTTCTCCCTCTACGCCCCCCACACTCTCCCTTTAAAAATGAATAAATCTTTAAAAAAACAAAGATTAGAAGATGAAAAGTTACCAGAAAGTCTGATCAATCATGTCACTCCCATGCTCAAACACCATGTAACAGGATATGGAGAGGATTTCAGCTGCATTTACTAGAGTTTGGAATGCCTACCATCGATGTGTGATACACTGGTGGGTGCCTTCATCATCTCATGTGTTGGAGTCACTCTCAGTGAGGGAAAGGAACTTTTAAAGCACAGGAGAAAAGGAGGGTTAGAGAAGTCATCAAGTGGCAATCTCCTGGGCCAGGGGCCTCTGTTTAGACTTGTACTTCATGGAGAGTTCAGCTTTAGGATTGTTCAAGGAGCTGTTTTCATTAAGATGCTAGTCAACAGGGAAGCTGTGATATACAAACTCTAGGGTGGCCCCCACAACCTCCACCTTCTGACATCCTTGGCCTGTGTGATCCCCTTTTCTGAGTGTAGGCAGGATCCGACTTGCTTCTAACCAGTCAAATAAAGCAAAAGTTTTAGGATGTAGGTGATTATGTGAGATTACAACCCATCTTGCTGGGAGACTTTCTCCTGCTGCCCTTGAAGACACAAACTGCCATATTGTAAGTAGCATTATAAAGAAAAACCACTCAGCAAAGAACTGAGAGCAACCTCTAGCCTATAGCCAGCAAAAAAACTGGGGCCCTCAGTCCAGCGACCTGCAAGGAACTAAATAATGCCAACAATCACATGAGCTCAGAAGCACACCCTTCCCTTGGCAAGCCTTGGAAGACACCGCAGCCCTGCCCAACACCTTGATTACAGCCTTGTGAGACCATGATTCAGAGGGTCCAGCTAAGCTGAGCCAGATTCCTGACCCACAGCAACTCTGAGAGAATAAATGTGAGTTGTTTTAAGCTGTTACATTTGTGATAAAATTGTTAATGTAGGAACATGTACAGTGGCACAACCCATACTGTCCCCGTGCCCACAAGGCAGCATCTGTACAGAAGCCATCAGCAGCGCTCCTCCAGATCCTGGGGGCTTGTGTCTTTGGGAGCACCAGGAGGCAAAGGATAGGGTCTAGAAAACAGCACCATGATTGAGGTACAGAGAGCAGTGACAATGGTGAGATGCTGCAAAGAGGAAGCAGCCACCAACATGGGCTATGGAAGGGAAACTGGAAGAACAGGGGTTGAGAATAAAGTTTTCAATTCAGTCAGTTCTAGAAAATAATGATGGTTTTGCCACTACCCAGGTATGTGGGCTTAGAAAGGTTTCTCATATATGAGAAAGTAATATTTAGAGTATCTTTCTTATAGAGTAACCCTATCTTGTAGGGTTCTCCTAAGGAAAAGTGAGTTAATCCTCTAGTGGCCATGAGAATGCTCCTTGCAGACCTCCAACCATTGGGAGCTTATTTAACCAAGGGCCCAACTGCTGCATTATGAAACCTAAGAGCATTTGCACTAAGGCAACACTACATTTGGGCTACACTCAGTACATATGGGCTGCACCCAATGACGGACTATTGGCAGGGGTTCTAATGCAGGCCTGCCCCAAGGTGGCAGTGAGACTCTTCTGGTGATCGTCTTTGGTTCAAGGATTCCTCAACAGCCTCACTGAACCTCCTTTAGACTGCATGATGGCAGGGAATGCTTCTACACACTTCCTTCCCTCTCTCCTTCATTTAGGGTCAGATTTGCGTCATAGTCCCATGACTCTCTCAACTTGCCCATTTCCCCTAATAAAATCACTACATGTTTAAATAAAATCATTTCTTGGTGAATCTGAACTGACACAAACAGTACCAGGAGTGATCAGGAAGATAGGTGGTTAAGATGCAGATTTAGGACTGGCTTAGCCACTGCCTAGCAGTAAAGAATGTGACTCTTGATCTCAGGGTCATGAGTTTAAGCCCCACATTGGGTATAGAGTTTACTTTTAAAAAGTTTTTAGGGATGCCTGGGTGGCTCAGAGGGTTAAGCCTCTGCCTTTGGCTCAGATCCAGATCTCAGGATCCTGGGATCAAGTCCCACAACTGGCTCTCTGCTCAGTGGGGAGCCTGCTTCCCCCTCTTTCTCTGCCTGCCTCTCTGCCTATTTGTGATCTCTCTCTCTCTGTCAAATAAATAAATAAAATCTTTTCAAAAAAGCTTTTAAATAAAATATATGGGGAGGACAGTACCTACAAAAACAGGAAGTTAGTTAGTTACAGTGAAGTTGTATTACAGAAGGATAATGAGAGACTGAGGGCTGTCAAGGGACAGTTAATGGCTAAGATTGAGAGCCAGGGAACTCTGGAGGCAGCTTACAAAGAGGTCCTCATCACCTGTGTTGGTGGAAGGACAGACACTTTGAGTGGCAGGCTAAAGATCTAATTGTTAGAGTCTGGAGCTCCAGAGATGTTTGGAGTTGTTGGCTGCATCAGCCAAGGTGAGTCTGCTGGATGAAGGTCAGGGCCCCAGTGGGGAAAACCTAGGATCCTAAACCATGGAAGAGGAATATCTGGATATATGTTCCTGAGGATATTGACTCTGTGACGTGCATACCAGGGCCCTCCGGGCTTGCCAAGCTAGAACACCTTTCCTCAGTAAGAACTGGAGCCAGCACAGTGCTGGATCGGATGCTAGAGAAGCCCTTCCCCAGAGACAACAGGTGCCCCCACCTCCTCTCCAGCCTGCCACGCTGGTAACTAGAGTTAAATCCCAGCATAACCTGGCTGGGGAATGCACCAAGCCTGATAAGGTAAAAAGCAGATGATATACCTGAAGAATGCAAGAATTAGCCAGCATGTGCTGAGAGAAGCCAGCGGAGTAGGTCGAGGGTTGGATTTTGTGGGTGCTTGATCAAGGAAGCTAGAATGCAAGACTAGACAAGCAAGAATTCATTGACTCAAGGGGCACCTGGGAGGCTCAGTTGGTTTAACATCTGGCTCTTGGTTTCGAATCATATCATGATCTCGCAAGTCTGGTTGTGAGATTGAGCCCTGCATCTGACTCCGTGCTCAGTGGAAAGTCTACTTGAAGATTCTCTTCCTCTGCCCCTCCCCCAGCTTGTTCTGGTGCACGAGCTCTCTCTCTCAAATAACTTCATTAATTTAAAAATGATTCATTGAGTCTGGAAAATGTTCTTTTTTTTTCAGATTTTTATTTATTTATTTATTTGACAGAGAGATAGATCACATGTAGGCAGAGAGAGAGGGGGAAGCAGGCTCCCCTGCTGAGCAGAGAGCCCGATGTGGGGCTCAATCCCAGTATCCTGAAATCATGGCCTGAGCTGAAGGCAGAGGTTTTAACCCACTGAGCCACCTAAGCACGCCCAGGAAAATGTTCTTAAGACACTTTCTTTAACATGCTAGCAAGGACCCCAGCTGCTGGAGTGGCTCACAGAAGACTGCAAAAACAATGGTCAATTCTCAGTGACAGGGAAACACCTGAATTGCCCTAGTAGATGGTAGAAGTGGGCATGCTGAAACAGATATACAGCTATCCTCACTATTAATGTTTTCCATATTTGCAAATTAGCCTATTGTTAACATTAATTTGTAATCCAAACACAAGCACTTGTAGCACTTCCGAGGTTACTCACTGACAAGTAAAAAAAAATTGAGTTGCCTAACATGCACATTCCTGGTAGAAGTGAAACATGGTGACACGCTACCATCATGTGCAGCCCTCACACGGTATACAGGTGTCCTTTTTGCAGACTATCTAGCACCATGTTTTTCATTTTTGTGCTTCTTGGGGTGATTTCACTGTTTAAAATGATCTCTGGGCATAGTGATGAAGTGCTGTAGAGTATCCCCAAGCACAGGATGGCTGTGATGGGCCTGAAGAGAAAGTGTATGTGTTATATAAAGAGTTCAAGCATGAGTTAGACTGGTGTTGCTCATAAGTTCAAAGTCACAAATCGATAATATAGTTGATCCTTGCACAACATGTGTTTGCACTGCACAAGTCCAGTTATACATGGATTTTTTAAATGATACTGTCTCATACTGTACATGTATTTTCTTTATGATTTTCTTAATAACATTTTCTTTTCTCTAGCTTACTTTATTGTAAGAATATGGCATATAATACATATAACCTACAAAATATGTGTTAATCAACTGTTTATGTTGTTGTTAAGGTCAACAGTAGGCCATTAGTAGTTAAGTTTTTGGAGAGTCAAAAGTTTCCTATGGATTTTCCACTGCACAGGGATCAACAGCCCTAACTCCTGTGTTGTTAGGGGCAACTGTATATATCAAGTAGGGTATCTGTAAACAGAAATGCACATGCAATAATGCACGTGACCAGTGACTTGCAGGAACCTGACTCCATATTTCCCCCTAGGAACATTGGTTTAGTATTCGCTAACCTAGTGTTCACAGTAACTCTATAGGGCATCACTACTGCAAATAACTAGACTTAACTGTACTTGTAATTGATAGAAAGAGAACCTAGCTAGTAACCCTCCTGGCAGGGAATGCTGGGATTGTAGTTCCCCTAAGTGTGCAGACCCTTCATGCATGGGAGAGCACAGAAGGGGAATGGTATTAAGTTGCTGACAGAGAATCCGGCACAGTATGTTCAATCATTTAAATGCTTCATAAAAATAGTAACAGTTTCCCTAAGTTTTACAACATACATCTTTCATTAATTAGCCTCTTCTCAAGGAATATCATTTCACATATGGTTTAAAGACCTTAATACCGTGGGAAACATGTAAGGATGGAAGGAAACAGCTCCTGTTCCTAGGGCTGAAGAGACAGAGGGAAGTAGAGGTTCTGATCACCAGTTACAGTGCGTGGGTGGGAGGGGAGGATCCCCATACCAACAAGACATTCTCTGACACCAGCTGGGTGTCCTACAACTGAACTCCACTCTGCCGCCAGCTACCCAGAGATCACATCAGTTTCCACAGGTTAAGGGTTCAGTCCCACACAACTGCTCCCTACTTTAGCCGCCCATCACAGGTCCAGGCTGTTACCTGTGCTTCTGACCCACTGGCCTAAATCAGGGATTCCTACGACCCCCTCCTTGAGTTCAATTAATTTGCAAGAGTGGCTCACAGGACTCAAGAAACCTGTTGACTCACTAAATTGCTGGTTTATTACAAAAGATAGTAAAGAATACAAAGTTTAAAAATGAATACAAATCAAGGGGTGCCTGGGTGGCTCAGTAGGTTAAGCATCCCGCCTTTAGCTCAGGTCATGACCTCGGGGTCCTGGGATTGAGCCCTGCATGGGGTTCGCTGCTCATGCCCTCTCTCTCTCTCAAATAAATAAAATCTTTTAAAACTAAAAAAAACAAGAACAAAACAAAACAAAACTAATAATTAAAAAAAAGAATACAAATCAATAGGCAGATGAAGAGACACATAAGTCAAGGTCCTGAACCAATAAACTTCTGTCATTGTGAAGTTTAGGGGCCAATATAGGGGCATGTGGAAGTGTCCTGATCCTTCTTTTTTAGTTTTTTGGTTTGGTTTGATTTTTTCATGGAGGCTTCATTACATAGGTCCAATTGATTAAATCACTGGCTACTGGTGATTGATTCAACCTCTAGACTCTCTCCCCTCTTGAATTAGGGGATGAGACTGAAAGTTCTCATCTTTAAAGGGGTTTCCCAAAGTCATTTCATTAGTATAAACTCAGTTGTGTTTGAAAGAGGCTTGTTATGAATAACAAAACATCCATTTTATCCTAGGGCTCTGAAGCATTTTTTTTTAGGAACTTAAGAATAAGAGACCAAATGTATAACAAAAAATGCTCCCATTGTTCTTATAGCTTAGGAAATTCCAAGTCTTTTGCGAGCTGTGAGTCTGGAACCATGGATGAAGACCAAAATACATATGAAAAATAGGTTTCAGTTATCTGAATGACCAAATATATATTTCTTATAAGTCACAATATCATGGGAAGATTCTAGGTTTTCAGAACCTAAAAAGTTCAGCAAAGAAGCCCAATGAAGCTGATCCAGAGAATTGTGAGAAAATCAATTGGTCGTTGTTTCAAGGCACTAAGTTTTGGGATGGTTTGTTACATAGTAGTAGATAACTAATGCAAGTACCTTCATGCTCTGTGCACATTACATGACTCTTCCCAAAGCCCTCCGTGAGCATCTTTCCATCCTTCTCTTTCCAGATCCCTGACCACCTAACCACATCATTAGCCACAGCCCATCAATCTGGATATAGTATAACTAGACTTCTGGTCATCCCTCAGCCTGCACAAAATGGGCAACCAAAAGCATTGGCCATTGGGAATATAGTTCCCTTGACATCATCTTTTCTTTTCTTTTTTTTTTTTAAGATTTTATTTATTTATTTGACAGAGAGAATGATCACAAGTAGGCAGAGAGGCAGGCAGAGAGAGAGGAGGAAGCAGGCTCCCTGCCGAGCAGAGAGCCTGATGCGGGCCTCGATCCCAGGACCCTGAGATCATGATCTGAGCCGAAAGCAGAAGCTTTAACCCACTGATCCACCCAGGCGCCCGACACCATCTTTTCAAAGACACTCTTGAACAGGACTATGATTTTCAGCAGTCTCTTTCCAGTAGGTGTTGGCATAGGTGTAGATTGAGGTTCGAAGTTTGGATTGAAGTAGAGGAGGCAATATGGTAGGAGTAGGTGCTATGAGTACTTGAGTCACCTACTCATACAACTTACCTCTGGACATTCCTAAGTCCAATCTCATAACCCATTTTTACTTGATTATGGATTGCAGCTGCCCAAGCCCAACCTTATGGTTTTGTGGATCAGATAACATCTGGGCGTCTTAGTCATATGGTGATTCACTGTTCTAGTATTTTTTTTTTAAGATTTTATTTATTTGACAGAGAGAAACACAGCCAGAGAGGGAGCTGAAGGCAGAGGCTTAACCACTGAGCCACCCAGGCGCCCCTCACTGTTCTAGTATTAAGAAATAGAGATTAGAGGCGCCTGGGTGGCTCAGTTGGTTGGGCGACTGCCTTTGGCTTGGGTCATGATCCCGGAAACCCGGGATCGAGCCCCACATCGAGCTCCCTGCTCGGCGGGAGGCCTGCTTCTCCCTCTCTCACTCCCCCTGCTTGTGTTCCCTCTCTGGCTGTGTTTCTCTCTGTCAAATAAATAAAATCTTTAAATAAATAAATAAATAAATAAATAAATAAATAAATAAATAAATAAATCGATCCCTTTGCTCTTTAACAAAAAAGAAAGAAATAGAGATTAAAACATTTTTTTAAAAGATTTATTTAATTCAGAGAGGGTACATCTGTGCAAATGGGGAGAGGGGCAGAGGAAGAGAATCCTCAAGCAGATCCCTGCTGAGTGTGGAGTCAGGCAGGGGGCTCCATCTCACAACCCAAAAGATCTTGACCTGAGCTGAAACCAAGAGTCTGATGCTCAACTGACTGAGTCACCCAGGTGCCCCACACATTTTTTAATTTTATTTTTAAGATTGATTTTATTTATTTATTTATTTATTTATTTATTTGTTTGTTTATTTATTTATTTATTTATAGAAAGAGTGTGTGCGAGTGAGGGGGAAGGGAAGAGGGAGAGAGAGAAGCAGACTCCCCGTCGAGTAGAGAGCCCGATGCAGGGCTCAATCCCAGGACCCTGAGATGACCCAAGCCAAAGGCAGATGCTTAACCCACTTACCCAGGAGCCGCAAAACATTTTTTTAAATGGAGATAATAGACAATAGTATCTACTTCACAGAGTTATTCTGAGGACTTGAGGAAATAATGCATGAATAGTACTAAATATATTGTCTGGCACTTAGTAAATGTTTTTTTTTTTTTTTTTTTTTTTTTTAGTAAATGTTTTATAAATGGCAGCAATAATTGATCAGTGCTGCTGGTAGTAGTAGTAGCTTCCCATGCAGTTTTGCTGAAAATTAATGTGCTAAACATGTCACATTTTAGCATACCACTTATATCCCATTGAAATTTAATATGGCGACATTCTAATTCTATACCTTGGTCTCTACCCTTAGCAAGTATGAGTCAATAGTAGGTTCAGACCAACTTTCCCTGTGTTCTCAAGTCAGGTTTCTAGTAGGACAAGGCCAAGGGCCAGCCCCAGCCCTAAGACAATCTATCCTGAGAGCCAACTGGTTGACCTTCCCCTGATACAAACTTTACTCTCTGTTCCAATAGTCTCTATGAAAAAGCC
>PITA01006327.1:18912-101269 GCA_004023965.1 Spilogale gracilis
AAAGAAAACGCCTTTTACTATAGAAAGTAAAAGTATGGCATTTCTATAGTAGACACTCCTATAAGTATTCACTGAATTGAGTTCTACTGCCTCCCCATGGACACAGGCTAAAATCTGAATTTCTACATAAGAAATAAAATATATCTCAACCTGACACCCTATCCACCCTAATCTCCTAATTGCTGGCATTGACAAAGCGTTTAGTATGTTTCATCTCATGAAATACATGGTTTCATTCAATAAACATAGCTATCCATAGGTGTCATAGAGACCATTATTATATGATATATGTTGTATGTACAGGCATATACTTTAACCTAAATATATCATACAACATTTGCTTTCCTGTAAGTTGTTTTCCACACTCAATAATATGGGGTTTTTAAAAAAGATTTTATTTATTTATTTGACAGAGAGAGAGAGAGAGAGAGAGAACACAAGGAGGGGAGTGGGAGAGGAAAAAGCAGGTTCCCGGTTGAGTGGGAAACCTGAAGCAGATTCCATCCCAGGACACTGGGATCATGACCTGAGCCGAAGGCAGAGGCTTTATGACTGAGCCACCCAGGCGCCCCAGACATAAAGGTTTATTTATACATTTATATCACCGTTTGAAATGATTCCTTACTATAGCGTTCTAAAACTGCTCCAGATTTACTTATAGACATTATGGTGGTTTCCAACTTTTCAACATTATAGAATAAATATAGACATCTTTTGGGATTGTTATTTGTTAGACTGTCTTCTTATGTTAAAGTCTTTAAAGTAGTATTGATGGGGGCGCCTAGGTAGCTCAATTGGTTAAAGCATCTGACTCTTGATTTTGGCTCAGGTCATGATCTCAGGGTCCCGAGATTGAGCCCTGCATAGGGCTCCGTGCTAAGCCTAGAACTTGCTTAAGATTCTCTTTCTCCCTCTCCTTCTTCCCCTCCCTCTCATTCTCTTAAAAAAAGAAAAGCAGTATTATTGTATCAAAAGGAACAGAGAGGGACATCTGGGTGGCTCAGTTGGTTAAGCATCTACCTTTGGCTCAGGTCATGATCTCAGGGTCCTAGGATCCACCTCCCTGCTCAGCGGGGAGCCTGCCACTCCCTCTCCTCCCCACTTGTCACTATCTCTGTGTCTCAGATAAATAAAATCTTTTTTAAAAGGAACATATATTTATAATTTTGAAACATGGTACCAACCTACATTCCAGAGATGTTACACTGGCTTGTATTTCCAACATCAGGGTGTGGGTGTCTCATTTTCATCCACCTTCATCACTGCTGGCTATTGCCTCTGAATAAGTAGAAAAATGGTCTCTCATTACAGTTTTGATTGGTTTCTATAGAGGAAAAATAGCTTTACTGTGAACTTATTAGCCTTGAGCATACATTCTTCTGTGGTTTGGTTCTTTAGCTTTAACATTGGACTTATTCTAAAGTTTTAAAATTGGACTTTTCATCCTTTTTTTAAAACAAGTTTTTTTTAAACATCCTTTTAAAGTTAATTTTAAAACTCTTGCTCTATGTATTGCAAAGGTTTTCTTCTAAACTCGTAGCGGTTTGGTTTTGTTTTGTTTTTAGTAAACATGTTTTACATCACACACAGTCAAATCTATTTTTTCCACTAGGATCACTTCTTTTTGGTCTTACCCTTAAAAAGATTTGCAAAAGCAAATAAGTCATCCCCTCCCCCTGTCCCTTTTTATTTATTTATTTATTTTTTTAAAGATTTTATTTATTTATTTGACAGAGAGAAACACAGCCAGAGAGGGACCACAAGCAGAGGGAGTGAGAGAGGGAGAAGCAGGCTTCCTGCCGAGCAGGGAGCCCGATGTGGGGCTCAATCCCGGGTCTCCGGAGTCGCTTAACCAACTGAGCCACCTAGGCACCACCCCCCTGTCTCTTTTTAAAAGTAGGCTCCACATCCAGCATGGAGCCCAATGTGGGGCTTGAACTCACCACTCTGAGATCGAGACCTGAGCTGATATCAAGAGTCGGATGCTTAACCGACTAAGCCACCCAGTCGACCTTCATGCCCCCCTTAAAACAAAAACAAAAACAAAACAAAACAAAAACTAGTTTCTTCATGGCTTCATTTTTCTAGAATTTAATTCTCCTGAATCTTGTTTCTGGTCTGCCCTTCTTCACTTTGCTGGGCCTCCTTCCTCAGACTGGGTCTCTCCTGGTTCCTTTTCCCTCTAGCAGGTTATAGATTCTTAAGGGACCTTACAACATAGTGTCAGACAAGTGCAGCCCAAAGGCTGAGGTCTCCACTTGTAGGATGTGTCCACTCGCTAAGTGAATGCAATTGGAAAGCAAAGGCTCAGTATAATGTAATTCTTTCCAGAGACAGCAGGAGGGAGTGGTGCCCTGGAATCCTCAGGCCATCTGAGTTCTGCCATCTGGAACCTGACAGCCTGGCCATTTCAGTACCCAAGACAAACCCAGGTACAGAATACCTGTCCCTGGGTCCTCTGCCCTCAGAGAGTCCTCCAGGCTGCCAGGCCCTGTCACTGGCTCTCGGGGGTGGGGGGTCAATGAGGCCGGAAGCCTCCTCTGTGCACCACACAGACGCCCGAGAAGGATACCACCCAGTTCTTTCCATCTGAGCTTATACTGTGATATCCAGATAGTATCTGACACTTTATAAAGGGAAACATTTCCACAGGTAAAATTGTAAGCAGAGAGGCGCTGGGTTTCCCTTCAGGATGGACATCTGCTGTCCTCACAGGCCCTGCGGCTGGTCATCCCCCCCCCACCCCCGGGCAACTGCAGTCTAAAATGGGACCTTTCAACAGAGCCTGGTGGCAGGAAGTCCCAGCAGGCCCGCCCTGGGGAACAGGGACCATGTAGTGCAGGGAAACGAGGCAACCAGTAGTTTAGTGATTGAACAGCTAATAGGCCCCCCATTTCTCCACCAGCCTGACCAGGGGCCTGCAGGGGAGAAGGTGCTAAATGAAGCCAGAGCATGGGGGGAACAACTGCGTTGAAAGGACAAAGAGGAAGTGGGAAGAAGCCAGCTAATGGCCCCACAGCCTTCCCTCTGCAAAGACAGTGCACACAAGGCTGGACTCCATTTGCTCAGTGGGTTAGTGCCCCCGTGCTGGGAGGTTAAGCCAGAGCAGGTCTGAGGGCAGGCGGTCGTCACTGGGTGAGGAAGCTCTCAAAGGGAATGTCTCCGAGGCTTCAGAGGAAATTCAGGGGCAACTACCCGGGCTCAGAGCCCAGATCTCCCCAACTGAAGGTGGCTTTTGATTCTCACATTAATACCTGGAGAAGCGGAGCGCATCTGGGTGGCTCAGTCAGTTGAGCGACTGCCTTCGGCTCAGGTTATGATTCCAGGATCCCAGGATTGGGCCCCGCATCGGGCTCTCTGCTCAGTGGGGAATCTTCATCTCCCTCTCCCTCTGCCACTCCCCCTGCCTGTGCTCTCCTGCTCTCTGTCAAATAAATAAATAAAATCTTAAAAAAAAAAATACTTGGAGAAGTAGAAAGAATGAAGCTTTGGAGGGGGAAAATAATAAAACCCACAAAAAGCGGATGAAACCAGGTCCAGGGACCCAGACAGGCAATGAATAGAATGACTGGCAGATGCTGGCAGTTAGAATAAGTCACACAAAAGTAAGGAATTGGCTCAAGAAGCGTTCTTCCAAGTTAGAGATTCCTCTACCTCGGTTCCAGCAAAATGCTGTCAGAAACATATCTCATAACAGTATTTGTTAAAGCCCTGAAGAGGAGGGAGGTGGGCAGACAGAAAGGGCCAGAATGTCCCCGGTGCCTAGATATGAGGAAGCAGCCTGGAGATACATTTAGCCTAGAGAAGCCCAGAGAGGGCAGGGCGACCGTCATGACGTCACCGAATATTTAAAGCATGTGTGGTCCTGGGGCATGGAAGAAGGGCCAAGGGTCAGGCTCCAGGGAGGCAAATGTTAGGCTCAGGAAAAGGCCGTTATCATGGAAAGCTGTCAAAGATGCAGTCAATGGAGAAGCAGCCAGTTTCCACAAGCAAGTAGACTCTGGAGACTACCTACATCAGCTACTTACCGTGGGAATCCTGGCATATCGGGGCGGGGAGCAGGTAGCCGGAGGTGCCTTCCCACTCTTACCAGAGTGTAAGGGTCTTCCCCTTCCAAGCTGAGACTCTGGGGAAGGGGGCAGAATGCTAACTGTGTTACCCTCTGATTCGCACATTTCAAGGAACACAGACACACGCATGGCACCTGAAGGCGGTACCAGCAAATCGGCAGGATGTTTTAGCTCAGAGGCTTGGGCCATGCACAGCCCCTGGCTGGGCCCCGGGGAGCCCAGGGAAGGACAACAGCCACGAATCTTCTGTTGGGACACAGGGAAGAGTGATCCAGGGCTGATCAGGGTCCAAGGCCGGGGCGAAAAGGGATGAAGAAATGTTTTGAGTGCCAGGACCTCATTGCCTTTGCAGCAAAACCCGAGAGGGGCTTGTTGCAGAGCTGGGGGGAGGGTGTGTGAGTGGAGGGGGACAGCACAACCACAAGCAACATCTAGCTTGCTACCCTAAATGGGAAAGTTACCATCTCCGTAGAGGCTCTGCCAGACTGATCCGATCTAAGCTCCATAGGGCCAGATGCAGGAACAAAAGCCCTAGTAAGCAACCTCATTCAAAGATGAGGGGCAGGGGACCTAGTTGTCTGAGAGTTGGACAGGAAAGGGACGCAGTTCTGCCCCCGCAGACCCGGGCAGGTTGCTCTGTGGGTGACTGCAATACAATCCAGTGCTAATGTAGACAAATCTCCCCCCTGCCCCCTTTAGAGTGATAGTATGTTCGTGACCGCTGGCAGCGAGGCCAGCAGGCTTTATTATAAACCTTGTGTCAGGCAGGGCACAGCACCCAGTGAGGGCTCCAAGGCAGGATCCCAAGCTGATGAGGCTGCCTTTCCAGCCTTAAGGAGAAAGCCTATCGGAAGCCATAGACTCACAAATTATCTGAGCCTTCAGCATCCAACTCCATCATTTTATAGAAAAGCTGGGACTAAAGAGGGTGAGGGACCTGCTTCAGATCGCGGTCAGGCACAGGCGTGGCTAGAAGCCAGATCTCCAGACTTGAAGCTGACAGTTTCTCCAACCTGACGTTGAGTACACCCCACTCACCCCAGCTAGCCCCTGAAGCTGGTCCCTACATGGAGCTTTTACAGGGTGGGGATGGGGGAACTCGCTGCCCACCAAACTGAAGAGGAGCCTTGCTGAGAAGGGAGTCCCTGTTTTACAATAAGGAGCAAGGAGCCAGGCAGCTGCAGTGGACTAGAAGCCAAGTTTAATCCGTGCCCGTTTCCCTGCCACGCTGCCCTGCTCAAACCTCCCAGGATACACACATTTGCTCATTAGTTCAATCCCTACTGGTGCGGTGCCGGGTCCTGTGCTAGGATATATGGGCAAGGAGACAACCCTGGGTGCCCGCTGTCCCGAAGCTTACAGGCTAGAGGGAGCAATGTTAGCTGAGCAATCTCACTCATCAATATACAATCACCAGCCGAAACACGTGCTCTGAGGGGCAGCAGGCACAACGCTCAATAGGGGCCCGCTAAAGGGGCCCGATCTAGAGGGGCTGCTGCTGTGGGGTCGAGTCCACTGGCTAACGGGGAGATTGTTGGAGACAGCGGACGTGACGCATGCAGCTCGGCGCTCTGTGACGGGAGTGAACACGGCACGTAGTGAACACGGCACGTTCAAGGGAGCCGACGGGGAGCTTCTGCAGGCAAGTGGGGACTGGGGTCACAGGCGATTCTTTCTACGGGAGACTGGGCGCACACGGGGGCCCTTGACAATCGGTCTTCGCCACACATGGAGGTATATGGAAATACATCTGCTTCTTTCTCATCTTCCCAGCACCACGGTGGCCCAAGAGCTTCTTATGAAATCCTCACCTCTCAAAAACAGCGGTTACAGAAATTATGACACGGCAGACGTGTGCAGAGCCAGCGCGGCTCACGGAGCCCCGAGGGGCCAACACAGAGGGAGGCGACAGCACACTTGCTCTAGCAGCATTTTTATTTACAAACAGCAATTTCCATTGACTTTATACCATAAAAAAGCCATTTACAAGCAAGAAACGAGAATTCAGAACAAAATTAAGCAGCACTGAAATATTCATGTCACAAATCTAAAACAAAATGAATACAAGAGTAAAATATCATTTGAATAAATAGTCTTAAATTCATGCTATAAAATAATCCTTAATGGCAAGTTACTAGTTGATACAGCATCCGCTTAGCTAGCTTCATTTACTTCATATGGTGATGAAGTGTGGGCTTGTGAGGTTACCAGTTTATATTGCAAGATAATGACACTGTGTTAAGTCATTCAAATTGCTCAACCATTTATAACGGAAAAAAATGTTAGCCCTACTAATAAAAGTGGTGAGAGAGATGGTTTTCACATTAGGAAAATGGTCATTCTCAAAGAAACCAGGTAAGTGTACCTCTTACTATAGTCAGGGCGGCAACCAAAGGCTTGGGCAGCAAGTCCAAAGGTTGAATTCACAGCATACTTGTAACTGAGGGACAGCAAGAGGTCGGGTTACTGCATCTGCGGCAGGGCTCACTCCAGGACTTGACCAAGAACTACAGGAGCCCTGGGGTGTGCCAGGCCCAGAGGGGAACCAGGAAAAACAAGGTCCTCTTCCAGGCCGAGAAGTCGAGCACCGGGCAGAAACAGTGGGAACACTCTGGCACTTACTGAAGAAGACATATGTGACGTGTGACGACCATTACAAATTTGGAACAATGTGAATGACTCTTCTGAACGTTCAGTTCAGTTGCACTGAGTAATATGAAATCTATGATTTATGAACTAGATAGTTTCATATAAAGAATTTACATAATTCCCCAATACTTTCATATATAAAATTTAATAAATAACCCTGACCAGTCTAGAAGCACCATTCAAGGGGCGTGTGCCCTTGGAAAATAGTTTAGGTGTTGCATATTTGAGTCCCTTTCAGTGGAGGCTTCACAGGAAACCATTACAGAATTTAACAATAACAAAGACAACGACAAAAATCACAGTAACTAATAGAAAAAGCTGTTAAAATAAAATACATTGATTTCTTTAAAGTAAAGCTCATTCACGTAGATGATTCCCACCCCTCCCCCCCACCGCCCCAGCCCTTGTTTTGTGTTCCTGCAAGTTCGTCCTAGAGTCTAGGCTGGAAAAATAAAAGCAAAAACAAAACTGCACACAAAGATATGCAGGCCTATGGTGTGGGCTAAGGGAAAAACAAAGACTTGGTTATAACTGCTATCATGAGAAAAGACATCTACTCATGCTCTGGAAACTGGAAAATCATCAATTTAGTTCTACAGTATATTCTGCTTAACAGTGAACCGACAGTATCCTTTCTGCTGTTAAACACCAGGCGCACACACACACACACACGCACGCACACGCACGCACACACACAACCACACACACACACACACACACACAAAACAAAACTGCCAAGGCAGAGCCAACTGGGAGGCTTTCCACTGACCAAAAAATTAACTTGTCTTCATATGCTGTATTTACAAATATAATTTCTAAATGTATTTACAGCTTTAGTAGAAATTAGAGGGGAGAGAACCGATCAGAATGAAAATAACTGTTTAAAACCACAAACGTTAGTAAAAGTATAAAATTCTTTGTTTTCACAGTTTGTAGTAACAGGTGAAACACCTAGAGGAAAGGACGTCGTCACTGTCTTCACATTGTCTACGTATTGGAAAAGGTAGCTCAAGAGACTCAATTATGAACAGACCTGTGTGAATTCAGGATATGTTTTGCTGAAAAGGATTTCTTCACATATCACTTCTATCTCAGTTGACTTTTGCATTTGTTATAAATGAAACATCTAACCTCAAACTGTACAGAAATAGGGACTTTGCTTTCCAAAAAGAGTTGCTCTAAGGAGTTACACAGCGAACTTCGCCTGCGGAGACGTGAAGGGACCTTCGGGGAGAGAATGTTTCTGTTCTGTTCTGTGGCCATGGTCATCCTCCTGGCACAATCCTCACGTGACAAGGCACAATTCATTGCTGCTGCCCGATCTGAATGGAGTTAATCTTTCACCCGCCACGCACACTGAGCAGCACGACGGCGTGCTCGCCCAGAGAGGCTGCCCAGCTCTGCGCCGGCCTGCGCGCTGCCTCCTCGAAGCCCTGTGGAACCTTACAGTACTGGGTTATGGCTTGAGAATTCATTCTTAACACTGCTAGCAGTGGAAAGGGTAAAGTGTTAGCAACATGAATGGGAGGCAAGTGGAACTTGCGAAATGTGGAATCGTGGTTATTAGAGAGAAACTCAATCAATTGTTCTGCCCCTCAACGGTCCCATTACAATATTTGAACCTGAACTGTACAATCAAAGCGATGTGTAGTTTTGTCAAAGACAATTTTGGATAAGTCACTCTTTGGTAAACTCAAACCACTTAAACAAATTGACAAGTACAAAGAACTCCATGTAAATAAGGTTAAGACGGACACAGTGACAAGAACCAGGCTATTCGAGGTACCTGCCCCAAGTGCTCTCCCCTCCTGACTTGCCTCATCTGTCATGGAATGCTCTGGAGACCTCTCAGGAGGCCCCAAGCCTGAGTGAAAAGGAGGTTCCTTCCCTGAGCCTGACCTCTCATGTCCTTGATTTGGGCATTTCTTGTCACAAACTTAAATTTGTTATCACCACACAAATTTTTTGCATTTAATTCTTAAAAAGAAAAATCAAAAGCAAACTTACTCATGTAAGGAAAAAAAAAATCACAAACATTTACCTGAAACCCCAGAACATATTTAAGTGGGTAAACACTTGGGGTCCAGCCTCCCCTTGAGGCACACGGCTTTGACAGGAGTTGAGCAAGTGCTTCAGGGAGAGAACGCACCCCTTACTTAGGCAGTTCGACAGGAAAAGGCATAGACTATATACCCGATTTAGCGAACGCCGCTCCTCGGGAGCAGCGGGATTCGAGTGTAATCCGTCCGCAGTGACGCCGGTGTGCGGGCGGGGGTTCACGCTGAACCCGCCCCACGGGCTGGACAGATGCCACCGCCCAGCCACCACCTCGGGGCTGCCACACACAAGGGCCTCAGCGATCTTCTCTCCTCAAAATAACAAAACTTGTAAAACAAAACAAAAACTTGCCCCAAACACCCCCGCTCCGGCCCCCACCCTTCTTGGTATTTTAAGAGCCAAAAAAAGCACAGAAAACCAGCAAACGTCTATTTTTGCATTCCTTTTAACTCCTAGCCTCTGAGGTTGGTCTTTCTGGCGTGTGTTTCTTTTAGGTGGTGTGTGCTGCTCTCCTGTAGAGCCACGCCGGAGTCTCAGAGCCAGGTCCCCCCGCTGAGAGTTTGGAGACCCCACGGGCAGCCTGCGGCCCCAACGCCCCATCCAACTGGTGACGAAACGCCTCTTCGAAACGCCGAAGCCGTCTTGTAAAGCCCATTTTGTTCACTACAAGCACACGGGTAAACAAAATATAGAACTGAAGACATTTCCTAAGGTACTAAGAACACATTATTCAAATAGGACTCAGGTGTGTTTTCATACAGTAATGTGTTTGCCAGCACATGCTTTTGAGGTCTCTTTTCAAGCTATAAACTCAAGAGAGGAAAAAAAAAATCCTGTAATTCACTATTACCCTTAGATTTCACATTTTCTACAACTATACTGACCTAAAAGATACAGAACATAAAAATAGCACCACATGACCAAAAAAATGGTGACACACAGAGACACACAAAGTATCTTAGAGGGCTTTTTTTGACTGTTGGTTTCTTTAAGCAGGAAACACTGAGAGTGGGGGAGCCACTGAGGCTCTCGTGAGCACACACAATACTAAGATAGATATATTGCTTGCAATTCCCATAGAGTATATCTTTACAAAAAGTACAAATTCCAAGTTCTGCAGTTTCCCTGGGAACTGCACGTAGAAAAAGTTGCTGTGCACCTGAACTAGCTGTTTGGAGAGAGAGAGAGAGAGAGAGAGAGAGAGAGAGAGAGAGAGAGAGAGAAGGAAAAAAAAAGAAACAACCCACAACACTGCTTGGAGAATTTTGTAGACAGAACTACAAATCCCTTTCCTTTAGTGCTAGTACTAACTCATGGTAGAGTGATTCGATTTAGTTACCTGGTATGTATGTTTCTACAGTACGGAATGAAGGTAGATTCGTAGGCCAGTAAAAACATTGAAAACCACTGCTCCTTTGGGGTTGGCTAATATAACACTACAATATGTAAAAAGGTCAGCACCACGGGTCATCCAGTTTACCTACTGGACAACAAACAAAAATTCCAAACGGTTTCCAACTAGAGTTGAATACATTTTATGGCATTTGGTTTATGTACTTGTTATGAAGCAGAGCTATGAACACTGTGATTTGCTTTGCTTGCTTTTGGACACGATGATTATATATGAAAACCTATTAACATTCTTCTGTAAGGGAAATCAAGGGACAAAACCCTAGCATTGGGTAGGGACGAGACAGAGTCAAAAGCCCTGTTCACATTGTATTAAATTATATATTCCTCTTACATTCACCTCAACCAGAATAAAATCAAATTTGAGAATGTATATATACTATATATATAATAATCGCTTTATTATATATATATATAAATTGTCTAACTACCCCCTAAAAGTAACTTTAAATTAGAAAAGGTTACCCATTTGTACCAGCTGACGGCATCCCACTCTCTCTCCGTGGAGATGCACGGGCGCCAGCGCGCGCACGAGAGAGTATGCCTCTTGGCAGAGAATGTAGGGTCAACCAGTTGGCATAGCTGAATCACTGGCAGATTTTGGATTAAGAGTTCAGCCAAAGAGGAATACTGTCAGCCTGTGTTTTCCCTGGATACGTTGCCCTTCATGCTTTGAGCTCCTTGGGAGAGGGAGGGCGGGGGAAAGGATAAACACAATGAAGTGTTCCTTCCAGAAACCTTAGAAAAACTGCCAAGAGACCAAGAGATTTCCAGATGGTTGGGAAAACCAAAGATTACAACAAAGCAAATCACAAATATGCATTGATTAATGTGCTTTGTTTGGGTGCACTTCGTTACCATCTTAATCAGGAGCATCAGACACTGCATGAATTTCCATCCGGGAATCTAGGGCCATCTCTGAGGCCGACGCATCATTTTCTAGTTTCTGTTCCACGTACACATCTGTTCTCTCGGGGGACTCGATGCGACTCCTGACTTCGGCGACGCCGGGGTGGTTTTTTCGCAGGTGCTGGTTGAGGGTACCCTGGAATGGAAAGCACTTGCCACAGATCTCACAGCGGAATGGTTTGTCATCGGTGTGGCCCCGGATGTGGTACTCCAGCTGGTCCTTACGTGTGTACTTCTTCCCGCAGAACTTGCACACAAAGGGGGTGATTCCCATGTGGAGCCGCATGTGCCTGTCCAGGCTTCCTTTCTGGTTGAATGACTTCCCGCAGTAAATACAGATCAACCTCTCATTGTACGGGTACCAGTGCCCTCTTGCACTCCTCTCCCGGGGACTGCTCTCATACCCGGGGTTATTCATCATTGCTTCACTATCAGAACCCTGCACCAAGCCCTGCAGGTCACTGTGCAGGTGGACAGACAAAGCCCGCTTCTGGCGAGCACGCCCTCCTCGAAAACAGCTCAGCATGGATCTGGATGGGCTGGAATTACTCAAGCTTCCAAAGGCTTCGGAGACGCTGGCTGGCTGTGAGGCTGCTTGGGAATAGGAATAGGCGTGCTGGAGCACGGAGCCGTAGGACCCCACATTCACCGCCACAACTTGCTCCCCGTCCACCATCTCCGTGTGGTACCCGTCGTCCCCCAGGGAGGAGCTGTCGGAACAGCTGGGCCGGTCGGACTTCTCCATCTTCACCTTCACCTCGGTGATCTGGCTCTCCCTCACCAGCAGGTCCCCTTGCTCGTGGTCCCCCTCTATCTGAATCTCGTACTCAGAAACGCTCCCACTGCTCCCTCGGTCCGAGTGCCCTTCCTCCTGTAAGCGGCTGCGCAAAGCTTTGCTGGGCGTCGTCTCCATCCGAAGATCGCTGCTCGTCGTGGGCTGCCGTACCTGAGAGCAATACGGAGGGGAGATCTCAACGGGGTTGGCAAAGAAGCTGCTGTCCTTAACTCCATTACGACTCTCTGTTGTCTCCTCCGCGCCGACAGTCACGGAGTCAACGTCTCCAACACTGATTTTCGAATGGATGCTCTCCAGGATTTGCGTGCACTTGTCAATGACACACTGCATCTGAAGAAAGCTGGCTGCGGTCAGAAAGCTGACAACATCCTTCAGCTGCAAGGACATTCTTCCAGTGTAACAAAATGAAAGCAACTGTTCAAACACATTGGGATTTTTAATCACGGATATTGACAAGCCACTCATGGTACTTAACGCTGAATGGTCCCGGAAATAAGGGGAGCTGGCAGCGAGGACTGCTTTGTGGGCTCGGAACGGCTGACCCTGAATGTGGACAATGATGTCACATAGTTTCCCTTGCAGGCGGAGTTCGTTTAGCTGGCTCAGAACAGTGCTGCTGTACTCGGGCACGTCAAACTGAATAAAACTGCTGCTGTCCATTTCTACTGACATGAAGCGTAATCTGCAGAAAGAGAGAGTTTCATAATTCACCAGTGACTCCTCGCTAAGCACAAGCGGCATAAACACAAGCTTGTGAAAATCACACCACCACCGTCACCACCACTGCGGCTACTGTGCCTCTGAGGGTCGACCTCACTCACTTTCCGGCTTTCATGTCTTGGTCAATTCACCAGAAGTCAGATAACCTACAGATCAATCCACCTAGTGCCCCAAATGCCTGACATTCACCTTCATCAAAATTATAACATGTTATGGATAGTAGGGCCTTTTCAGCTGATTGAGAATTTGGTATCCTTTTAGGAAAAATATTTCCCTGTTTCACCTACTTCTGAGGATTTGGAATACTTCATAAAAAGTAATGCAAATTCATCTAAAAAATGTTCTGCCTTATTTGTATGTTTCCAAATGATGTTTTTCAAGCAGACAGCACATGGGACACACTGAGCAGAGCTAAATGCTTTTTAGTTTAGAATCGGAGTTGTCCTGATGTGCATTTCCCCCTTCGGTTCTGCACACCTTTATTATCCTTTTGGGCTGGCAACCGACCCTTTCGGTGAAGAGCTTTAGACAGGACAAGCACCAAGAGTGATGGACATATCACAAACATATCACTGTCCACCAGGGCTCGCACACGCACACACCTTAGACAAGCTGACCGCCTCTGCCAAGAACCCAATGCACCCAACTGCGCATAACCATATAGTGGATACAGCCCAGGGTGCGCTCTCTGACCAAAACCAACACAATGAGATCTAACAATTATATTTTAGTGGTTAAAATTCAACCGATTGAAATTTAAGCACCTTCTGAATGAGCACTGAATCAAAGAGGAAATCAAAAAGGAATAAAACTATTCAGAAAAAAGGCAATGCACATCACATCTGCAGCAAGAATTAAGGAGAAAGTTTAAGTTTACTTACGTCTTCAACTTACTTGAGAATGCATCCAAAAAAAGAGATGGATAGATAGGTGATAAAGCAAACACAGGAATGTGTTAACAAGCGTAGAGTAGAGATGCTGGGTATATCAGGTTTTTCTGTAAAGTCCACCTTTTTTGTATATTTGAAATTTTTCAAAATGAAATGTTGAGGATTTTGAAACAAATTTTAACAGGGCAAGTCAGTGCCTTAGAAGTTTTTATAATCAAACAACAAAGAAGAAAAATAAATGAAATCACCAAAAAGGTCAGAGAAGAAACAACCAACTAAAGCCAAAGAAAGCAAAAAAGTAATGAATACAGAACAGCATATAATTGCCAAGAAAATGTTTAAAATTTTAAGACATAATAATGTGTAATTAATTCTGATGCCTACAGGAAAGGACTGACCAGTTAATGTGACTAGATCACATCAGAATTTTTTTATCATGTCAGAATCCACGTTAAAACATTTTAGTTAAGGAGGAACACTGTGCTCTTATTTATCCTAGATTTATGACTGAAATCAATTTGAGATCTGTATGGAACGGACATATTTTTAGAATAACATAAATTGGCAGAATTAAATAAAAAGAAACATAAGTGCCAAAGCATAAATGATCTTCAGGCCGTTCACACTGTTTTAGATGCATGTTAAAACATTTAAGGCATCTCAAAAAAAAAAAAAAAAAATTAAAGCATCTCAAATTATATGGCATAAATCTGACACCAGAAGATGGTGAACAGGATAAAGACGACGACTGTCAACCTTACCAAGTAAACAGATTTTAAAGTCCTCAAGGAAATACTCAGAAACATAACCTATTAAAAGAATAATATATCGTGACCAAATGTAAGGATGGATACATGTTAGGAAACGTATAAATATAATCTGCCACATCAGTAAGTCAAAGGAGAAAAACCATATGGCCAAAGCAAAACTATGCCAAACATGGATTCTAGAAAGTTAAATGCCTTTTCAAAGTAAGGAAAAAATAGCAAGAGAATATTTTCTTAAAGTAATAAACAGTACCTACTGCAAAGCCAATGGCAGTATCATCCCTAGAAAGGAAACATTGTATCTGCAGTTCGAAAATGTATTTCACAGCACACAAGCCCACCCGCTAGACTCAATACCCCTACCTCTTAGGGATTAAACAATATATTAGCATAATAACCCACCTGAAAAGTCCTGCAGACAAGAATTCTATTTGATTCAGCAGTTTACACACTCATTTAAGTGTGTAACTCTTCTCTCAAGGAAGATGTGTACATATTCCCAAGAATTAGTGTTCCCTGGTGTTCACTCTGGTAAACACTGTCGTAGAGGCCTTCCCTCCCGTTAGTCCCTGAGGGACACAAGGTTGTCTGCCCATCACTTCCCCAACTTAACATTGTTCTGGCAGTTCTAGCCAAAACCAGAGATAAGAGAAAATTAGGGCACAGAGCCCTTAGAAAAGAAGAGGTAAAATTATTATTAAAGGCAGACAGGACTATTCACAGAGAAAACATAAGAGGATCATTGGAACAAAGCTAAACGTTTAGAAACAGGAACTAGCAAATGAAGGGTTTCAAAAATTATTAGACATAAAAAAACCAAGTCACAACCAACAGCAGTAACAGAAACTATAAAATACGTGGGTGATAAACAAAAAATAGTCAGGATCTGCAAGAAGAAAACTGTAACACTTTAATAAGGACAAAAACATGAATAAATGAAGATACATATCACACTTCTGAAAGAGTCCACGCTATAGACACTTTCCCCCCAAATTAATTTATGACTATAATGAAGCCCAATGAAACACTTCCTTAGTAATTTCACAAGCGTGTGGTGTTTTCTAGCAGTTCCATTAACAAAAATATTAAAATTTTATACATTTTTACCTAACCTAGTTAAAGCATCAACATATAATCAATGTTAGAAAGTTATTGATGAGACCTTTCACATTCTTTTTTTCATACTATCGCTTTGAAATCTGATGTGTATTTTACACTTACAGGACATCTCGATTTGGAATAACTACACTTTAAGTGTTCAATAGACATATGTGGCCAGTGGCTACCTTACTGTGGACACTGTAGATCTAGAAGAATAAATACTGAAGACATTTTAGAAAAAAAGCAACCACATACACACACACACACACACACACACACACACACACACACACACACACACACAAAGCCAAAGACCTAGATGTCAAAATGTATGATCACGCTAGAATTCATTCACTATGAGTATGTACTGTCTTCTCCACACCAAGCACAAGGGGTCCAGGTGAGTTCGAATTCTCTTTTTATGAACTATGACAAGGACTAGGAGATCTTTTGCAATGGGGATGGGGAGGTGCTGCAGACAGAAGGAATGACACACAAAGAGATGAGAGCCTGAGCAGGAAGGAAAGAGGCATTAGAGAACTGTGGTACAGTTGGGGGAAGGAGCAAGAGGAAGGACAGAGGTCTCACGAGGCCTTCAAGGTAGGTGGTGGGTGGAAGTCCAGATGGGCCATTTCCAATCAGTGACAAAGGAAGAATTTTTGAAATAGATGCGGCTTGGATAATATGAATATATAATAACAAAGTTAGATCCCTCCTTCACCACATACCCCCCTAAAAAAAAACTTCCAGAGAAGACCTTACTAGGCACAAAAAGCCAGATACCAAAGGAAAAAAACAGAGATTTAACCAAAGAAGAACTTTTATACAACTAAAAAAATGGCTTTTGACTAAAAGCAAATGAACAAAAGACAAATTATGAAAACTACAACATGTATGGTGCAGCACAAAACTCTTACAAATAAATAAAAGCAAATTTAACAATTGAAAAATGGGCAAAGACTATGAACAGGTGCCTCCAAAAAAGAAAAAAATTAAAATAGTCTTGAAACACAGAAAAAGTGCTTAACAACATCAACACACAAACAAATAAAAATTAACACGAGACACAACTCTTTCTCCAACTGGCAAGATGTAAACCCAGCTGGCGGCACTATAGGGACTGCGGCGCTTCCGTGTGCCCCTGGCATGCAAATGTAACAAAAGCCATGTGACGGGCACTTCTCTTGACTCAGCACTCTCTATCACGGATCTAGGCACAAGAGTTTATCCATAAGTGTATTCAATTGCAATAGCAAAACAATGAAAACACCAAAATGTCCACCTTCTTGGGAATTATTAAAGCATAACACACCTATATACTGAATACTATGTCATTATTTAAACTGATATTAAGGAAGAATACAAAGTTAGCTCTACAAAATCCAAGCCCCAAGAGGGCAAGGATTTTTATCCGTTTTACTACCATCCAGCTTACTGCCTGGCACATAGTGGACAATTAAGAAATATTTGCTAAATGAATATTTAATAACATGGCAACAAATCAGGCAAGAAATCAACTGCAAATGAGCACAAGGTATCTTTACAGGTGATGGAAGTAGTCTAAAGGTGGGTTATTGGGGCACCTGGGTGGCTCACTTGGTTGGGCAACTGCCTTTGGCTCAGGTCATGATCCCGGAGACCCGGGATCGAGTCCCACATCGGGCTCCCCGCTCGGCGGGAAGCCTGCTTTTCCCTCTCTCACTCCCCCTGCTTGTGTTCCCTCTCTGGCTGTGTTTCTCTCTGTCAAATAAATAAAATCTTTAAAAAATAAATAAATAAATAAAAATAAAGGTGGGTTATGGCAACAGCTGTACAATGTCATAGAAGATTACCAAATTATACACTTAAGATGACCAAATTCTATGATATGTACACTATACCTCAGTAAAGCTGTGAAAAAAAAAAGTCAGGTAACGACTAAAGTAGAATATTTCTAAAATTATGTATATATATACGGATACTAAATATACATAGAAATAATACTGAGAGATACATACAGAATGGTAACATTAAGATTAAAAACGTTTTTACTTTCTTCTTCATACTTTCATGTATTTCCCAAACTTCTAACAGTGAACATTTATTACTTGGAATGACCAAAAAAAAAGCAAAATAAAAGACATCTTAAAATCCCTGCTGATGAAAAATTGACAGACGCTGCTGGTAGGGTGCAAAATGAGCAAATACTTTGGAGGGCATTTTAGTGATTATCTATTGAAATTACCAACACATGTCCCCCCATGACCGAGGAACTTTCGCCCTAGGCATTTACCACAGCACTGGATGAAGCGACAAAAGATTCGCAGCAGACTACATGCCCATCAAGAGGAGCATGGTTAATAACTTATGGGACATCCAGATTTAAGACTGCTACATCCAGATTTAAGACTACTACACAACCAGAAAAAACATACAAGGAAGCTCTTTCCATACTGACATAAAGTAATCACCACGGTATATCACTGAAGGGAAAGGATGACGTGCCGAAGGTATAGGTATTGTTTGTATAAATTACCGTGAAAACACACACACACACACACACACACACACATTCTGCTGTGTCAACATGTACACATTATGGACATGCACAGGCTATTCCTGGAATGATGCACAAAAACAAATAACTCCTACTGCCTCCTGGGAGGGGGACAGGGTAGTGGAAACCCTATTAGCTTTCAGTGAATCTTTTTAGACACATTTCTAAACTATCTGAATATATCATTAAAAATAAGTAACATTTAAAAAGAAATTTAGGGGGGGTGCCTGGGTGGCTCAGTTGGTTTGGCGACTGCCTTCAGCTCGGGTCATGATCCCGGAGACCCGGGATCGAGTCCCATATCGGGCTCCCTGCTCGCCGGGAAGCCTGCTTCTCCCTCTCTCACTCCCCCTGCTTGTGTTCCCTCTCTGGCTGTGTTTCTCTCTGTCAAATAAATAAAATCTTAAAAAAAAAAAAAAAAAAAAGAAATTTAGGATACCTCATCCAGTTTTGTTTTAAGATTTTATGTATTTGAGAAAGAGAGAGTATGAAAAGGAGAGGGAGAAGCAGATTCCTCACTGAGCAGGGAGCCCAATGCAAGACTTGATCCCAGGACCCTGAGATCATGACCCCAGCCGAAGGCAGCTGCTTCACTGACTGAGCCTCTCAGGCGTCTCCCTTATCCAGCTTTTACAAGACAGGAAAAGATCACAATAAATCTGGAGTCAGATCTGGGTTCAAATGATACCTATTTTCTACTTATAAACTTGTGTGAGGTACATCATAAATTTTCCAAGTCTCAGTTTTCTTATCGAAAATGGGAATAATGGTCCTTGCCTCATGGTTTGTTATGAGGAATACAGGTATGCAGAAGTAGGAAGCACTAGGGGCGCCTGGGGGGTGAGCACAATCAGTTAACTGTCCTACCCTTGGTTTCAGGTTGTGAGATCACAGCCTACCTTTGGGCTCAACGTGTAGTCTACCTAGGACTCTCTCCCTCTCCCTCTGCCCTTCCCCTCTGTGCACACACATGCACATGTATGCGCTCCCTCTCTCAAATAAATAAATAAATATTTTTTTAAAAAAAATAAAAAGGTAGGAAGAACTCAGCCACTCAGCACAGTGGCTGCTCGGCCCATAGTATCAAGATTAGCTGTAACAGACTTTTTTTTTAGGGGGACAGGATGGTGTAATAAAGAGAAATGGCTTTGAAGGTAGACTTGACTATGCATCCTAGCTCCGCCACTTTCTGATAAAAATAACAACAATGAACATTTAAACAGCCATGTGGTCTTGGACAAGTCGGTTAACTTTGATTTCCTACCTAGGGAATGTCTCATAAGAACTACTGCCCAACGCAACTGCGGCCATGATTAAATGAGGGAAATTCATGCACTGAATGTGTATAAAAGCTGACATAAAATGAGTACTTACCTTGTGCTAACACCTTATATATATATATTCATTTGATCCTTTCATCAACTCTGTGAAGGAAATACTATGTTCCTATTTTATAGATGGGAAAACTGAGGAAAAGCAGTTCAGACACTGCCAAAGGTCCCACAGTTAAAAGATGAACTTAGTCTGACTCGGGAGACTGTGGTCCTAACAACACCGGACTGCCTTCTAGAAACACAGATACTGCCTGGTGTGACACAAGCGTGTGTAAACAGTGGGAATTAAGGGGCAAAAGGAAGGTGGGCTTAGGCTTTTGAAAGATGCAAAAGTTCTGGGCAATGACCAGTAGAAAGGAGCAAACAAGGAAGCATTTCTGAAAGAGTCTACAACCAAAACTAGCTTCCCTGTGAGGCTTCCTCCTCTTCTGTGTGGCTTTTTATCTCCTCAGAAGAAAAGTAGAGAACTATACTTGAAAGAAAATCACTGGAGAGAAAAACCAAAGACCACGATTAACACCTAAGAGAGGGATTCCAGTTTTCTGCAAAAAAACTGCTTTCTGCAAAAAAAGTGCTTCACTCTCCTCTCCCTTACATTAACACCTTCTGGACGTGACAATGAGATTCAAAGCCCTCTGCCTAGAGCTGCTAACAAGCAACACTCCAGAGGAAGAGGCTTCTAAAAGTCTGACACAGGGGAATCTGCAGGTAACTTCAGCCCTAGGCACGTTATCAAGCTGAAAGGAGCAAAAGGCATAATGAATCACAAGTTTGACACCCAACAACCTGATCTGTCAGGTCTAGTGGTCCAGGGGTAAATCAAGTCAGAACCTCTTCAAGAGACCATTAGGTTCAAATATGATCCCCGATCAGCAGTTCCCAACATGGGCTCCTCACTGGTTTCTTATAGATCTTGATTCCTCCTCTGCACAGAATGTCAGCTACACCTAACTTAGATCAATGTTTCATTAGTTTTATCTTTAAAATAAAATCCATGCACACAGTCAAACTTTAAATCCAAGCACAGAAAATATAAAATGAATAGCAAAGCTCTTCCCCAGTTTCTCATCCCAAAGATAATCACTGGTCAGAGTTTTTGGTATTCTTTCTGAGAAAATTATAAACACACGGCAGCATAAATTGTTCCATACCCTGCTTTGTTTTGTTTTTTTAATGTATTTAATACACCTTCAAATCTTCCCACAGCAGCACAAACTCATCTACCTCATCATCTTCTCCCACTTCAGGGGACTCTATGGAAGGCTGTGTCACAACATACTTAACCAGGCCCCAAGTGATACTCTAAACAGGAAACAATTTAAACAGCCATGGTATTTCCTCCAAGCAGAAGACTTTGCTAGGATCATGGTTTCATTTCTACTGATCATATCAACTGTGTCCCAAGGCAGCAGCAGCTCCCCTCACCAATGGCACCTGAAGTCCCTATTCCCCCCACACCTACCAATAATAAGCATTACACTTTTTCACTTTTGCCAGACTGATCAGTTTAAATGGCATCTTGTGGTTCTGAAATGCCTTTATTTAATTAGAAGTGAGGCTGAGCTCATGTTTAATGGCAGTTTGTCTAAATTTGTCTTCAAACTGTGTGTTCATACCCTTTGCCTATACTTTGCAGTTTTTATTGAATCGTCGGAGCTCTTTGCAAATTAAGGAAATTAGTCTTTCGTCTTCCATGCTGCAAATATTACATTTAATTGCAATCACTAAATGGCATACTGACTGGGAATTTAAATTATTTTTCTACATGTATAGGAAACAGTCATTCGATTTCAATCTTCTGCATGCACAAACCAAAGGGAATTCAAAGATGAGTAAAACTCCCAGTCTTGCAGTTTGATACAGGCTTAACCCAGATTCCTCCCCACTCAGAGACGAGGGAATGGAAATCATTTTTGATAATGCAGAGAAGTGATTTATATATGCTTTTCATCTCAACTAAGTTTGCAGCTGCTTCAGAAGACAATAATGAATTTAATTATTCCTCCCACTAAATACATCAGAATCAGTATTCTTTAGCTCAGCTGATCAATCACAGGTCTGTTGCATTACATTGAGCAAGGAGCCATCCCCCAGCTAGACATCTCTACTGTTATTTTCGAATTTAAAAAACAAGCATATATGAGCTGGACATTTTTTTCTCAATACCATTAACACTTTTTCTTTCATTAATACTTACTTTAACAATACATTTTCCATTCGTTTGTAAAGACTACACTCTGGATAAGAACGTGAAATACCTCTTTTAAAAAAGCACACATGGTAAGGACTTGGTTGCAGGGGCTGCTGGAAAGTTCAAGTTCGCTCAACCTGTTCACAGTCTTCCTCTGCTCATTCAACCCATGGGCACATCTACTTCCTGCTCTGCCAATTTCTTTAACGGGACAATACGTTCAAACCCTGGAAGCAGCTTTCACCTCACACACAGCCTCTGCCAAGGTCAGCGGATGAGACTCTGCCGAGGCTGGTCTCCGCAGGTTCTGGAGAAGGACCACCTCTGAGGTGGGCAGTCCTGCCACTGGTCTCCCTCATCCCCTTGCCTGTGGCAGCCACCCCCACGTTAGCCTCAGCAACTGTAAGAGGGGATCACTGCCATCTCCCACACCTTTAGCCTTCTCCCTTACTTGGGAAAGCCCATCATCATCAATACCCAACACCAGCTGAATGCTTGATACAGGTGGGACATGTCATAAAGGATTTATATGCATTATTTCCCTGAATCTTCTTGCCCTCCCTCCAAGGGAGGTAATTTTATTCCTATTTTAGAAATGAGGAGCGGCGCCTGGGTGGCTCAGTCCTTAAGCGTCTGCCTTCAGCTCAGACTATGATCCTGGAGTCCTGGAGTCCTGGGATGGAGCTCCACATCAGGCTCCCTGCTCAGCAGGAAGCCTGCTTCTCCCTCTCTCACTCCCTGTGCTTGTGTTCCCTCTCTCGCTGTATCTCTGTCAAATAAAAAAAAAAAAATCTTAAAAAGAAAGAAAGAAAGAAAGAAAGAAAGAAAAGAAAAGAAATGAGGAAACTAAGACTCTAAGAGGTTAACTTTCTCAAGATTGTTGCAAAGTCTACCCATCCAGACTTCCTACACCGTAACTCCTGATCCTTGTCTAATCAGCCCTTGGGGAAAAGCAGGACCAGCAGAACCCAGGAAGAGCTGAGAAAAATGCAGGATGGAGAAGAAAACTTGCTCTCGGTCACATTCCTGCCCTAGCATGGTGGCCAGGGAAAGGGACAGGGCCAAGTGGTAAACATCCCCCTAATATTACCAAGGGCTCCTTCTGTTTCTGTAAGGAGGAAGGGGATAGGAAGGGTGATTGGGGGGCATTTTATTAATATCCACCAAAAAAACAAATGCATGTCCCCTGTGACTGAACAATTTCAGCTCTAGGAATTAACTATAGCACTCTCTTCCTAGATCAAAATCTCCAAGAGAAGTGAGGGCTTTGAGCAGGAGGGGAGAAGGTCCTAGGTGGCTCTGCAGCCGAGGAATAGTATGGCTTCCATCTGCACAGCTTTTCCCCACCAGAGCTTCTTACCCTAGCTGATTTTTTTTTTTTTAAAGATTTCATTTATTTGACAGAGAGAGAGAGACTACATGAGCTCACGCAAAAGCAGGGGGAGTGGCAGGCAGAGAGGGAGAAGCAGGCTCTCCAAGCAGCAGGAAGCCTGATATGGGGCTCGACCCCAGGACCCAGAGATCATGACCTGAACCAAAGTAGATGCTTAACCCACTGAGCCACTCACATGCCCTTACATACTTTAAAGACAAGACAAAACAACACAATAACAGCTATCTTCATGCTACAGCCTCACTTAATTAGAAAGCACTGGCCTAAGGCTCAAGTAACTGGTCCTTTTGGTGTTTAAAGGTGGAAGTCACAGAGCAGACGCTGCCAAGACAGAGGTTCAGCCCAAGTTCAAGAGAATTCTAAGCAGCACTGAGACTGGTGTTCAAAAAGCCAGAGCAGACTGTGAGGGCCATCCCGGACTGACCAAGCACCGAGGACAGCAGCCAGGCCAGCGCAGACCAGGGGTAGGCTAGAACAACTAGGAGTGGAAAAAGCAGGCTTGGGAGGAAAAAAGACTCACGCTGCTGAGTGAAGGCATACCTCCCAGAGAAGGGAATGTTTCCACAGTGAGGCACTGTGTTCTTCCTTTCACCTGCTCCTCCCACTGAGTTGGAGCAACAGGTTGAATAGGCAATGACTGCCTTTTGCACACTAGATGCTCAAAGGAAAGAAAATGCGGTTAAGGGAAGGAACGTGAGTTTTCAAAGGTGCTGCCTGTTGACCGATTTCTCAGCACTGGGGAATGGATAGAGGGCCCTGTTATCTTCCATTTATTATTTTTAAAAATATTTTATTTATTTATTTGACAGAGAGAGAGAGAGATCACAAGCAGACAGTCCGATGTGGGCCTCGATCCCAGGACCCTGAGATCATGACCTAAGCCGAAGGCAGAGGCTTTAACCCACTGAGCCACCAGGGACCCTGTTATCTTCCATTTAATGCCAGTATGTTCTTATGACAATATTTTTAAGACCTCATTATCACCAAAAATTAACTGAAAAAATCACAGATGAATTTATTTATAATAATGACATAAAGGTCTTTCCAAGCATGACAGAAATCCCAGAAGCCACACAGGCAAAGACCTATACATCTGAAAAACGAGACAAAAAAATACCCTCTGCAAGACAGACAGACAGAGAGAGAGAACTTCAAAATCCATCAGGAGGAGACTGGCTCAAAACCACCACCACCATTAAAAAAAAAAAAAAAAAAATCAACAATGAAGCACTACACAGCCATTAAAAAGGATAGACAGATGAGTATGCTTCAATATAAAAAGAAATCTATTACTAAGTCCAAACCAGCATGATAAGGAACAATTACCTACGCCCATGTGGGATTCCTCTTATGCACTTTTCTTAAAAGAATAAATGGGATGCCTAGGTGGCTCAGGGAGTTAATGCCTCTGCCTTTAGCTCAGGTCATGATCTCAGGGTCCTGGGATTGAGTCCTATGTTGAGCTCCCTGCTCAGCAGGGAGCCTGCTTCCTCTTCTCTCTCTGCCTGCCTCTCTGCCTGCCTGTGATCTCTCTCTCTCTGTGTCAAATAAATAAAATCTTTGGAAAAAAAAAGAATAAATATACACTGCTGTATCCTCTCTAGAAAAAAAATCACATGAAACTATTGTCAGTGACTTTAGGAATGAGGACTAAGGACTAGGGAGAGGGAAAGGAAACAGACTTCATTTTATATGTTGAATGTTTTATCACATAGCTGTATTATTCTCACCAAAAGTTTTTTTAAGACATGTGTAAGATTCTACCTAAAAATATATAATTTAGTAAACCAAAGAAGCTAGAGAAAGATAAGCTGCATGTGGATAATTAGCGTATCAAGCAGACAATTATAGAGGCAGAAACAAAGAACTATGAGAAGCAATGACAAGACTGATTACTTTTGACCAAAAAGGTTGTGGGGTTTTTTGGGGTTTTTTTTTGTTTTTTAAATCAAAATAGAACAAAGGAAAGCTTCCTGGTGTTAGTAATATGTGAACAGGGCTTTGCATTTCAAATGGAACAGAAAGAACACTTCAAACAGAAGGGATGGCCAGAGCAGGGAATGAAGGAGTGAAATCGTGGTGTGTGGAGTAGCGGCTGGGGCCCAGGTTCCAGGGGTGACATGGCAAAGAGCTGAATGACCATTGGGACGTGCAGGGCCTTGAACACAAGATTAGAAAACCCAAACTCAATTCTGGCAGCTGCCAACTTGAACATGAGTCCAAAGAAGGACTCACCAGGACGTGGAGACTGCAGGATGCTATCCGTTCTAGGAGGCAGGTGAGCTCAGCCTCAAACAAGAGGAGTCTGCGCTGCCCCCTGGGCATCCGTGGAGAGCTGTCTCACAGGTAGTGGGAAGGGGGTGGGGGAGGTAGCTGTACAGAAACATTAGATGCTCATTTGGGAGTAACCAAAAAAGTACTAAGGACTGATCTGGTAAGATGAGAGAAGAAGCAGAAAAAAGTTTAGTTGAGAGCAGAAAAGTTTTGCTGTTTGCTCCAGAGGTATTCTGACATCGTCACAAGAAGAAGGTGTAACCCCCACACTTAGCCCTCTCCACAGCATCACATGTCATTAATAAAGTTCTGCATCGGGCCTTCTTTTAAAGCTGTAAGGAAACTGAGCAATGAAAACCAGAACACAGATTAGTGGTAGCTTCCCACGCAGCTAACCCACTCTGAAGAGAGCCTGAAGAGGAAAGAGGGGACACTTAAGTGCCATCTGGGCAACCACCCACATGGGCCTTGCAATCCCCTCTACAGCCTTCTTGGGAAAAGCCCTGGAAGTGCTTCCCCATAACGACAACTGGAACAAAGGCACAAGCATAGCATCTAAGCAACTGGCAATGTGCTGCTGGGCACACACCCTTGGCCGTGAACTGAGGGCTGGGACCGTGTGCCCAGAGCCCAGCACTGTGTCGGGCAGAGAGAGGCTCTCGGCACATGTCAGCTGACTCAACCTGAACCCAGGGGCTGGCTCAAAATCCCCAGATGCCACCATCGCTACACCCCTC
Organism: Spilogale gracilis; assembly: GCA_004023965.1. Lineage (NCBI taxonomy): Eukaryota > Metazoa > Chordata > Mammalia > Carnivora > Mephitidae > Spilogale > Spilogale gracilis. The sequence goes on from PITA01006327.1 coordinate 44,748, forward strand.
AGCTCTCAATTCTTCCTGCTGAAGACCCAAGACCATCCCTTCCAGTGGACAAAATCTAATGAGGTGGCTCATCCCCATCTAGCCCATAAACACTCTAATTTGCTCCACTTCACTTAAAAATACCCAGTGGCACTTCTAAGAAAAGAAAGCGAGGTTACAAATCTGGGAATTGTTTAAGGCACCAGGAGGTACCCATTATTCCCAATCAAACTGCTCACGATTCCAAAACCCAGATCTGCACCTGCCTGACTCAGTCACTCGCAGACACCAGAGCCACAACTCAATCTCGGCTTCCTCTATCAGGCACTGAAGACCTAAGATCTCTAATTTCCCTTCCACACAGAAAGTCATGAAAAAGACCACAGATGGAAGCACTAGGGACAGCAGGCATGGTAACAGCAGTAACAACTTTATAAAAATAACCTTTCTAGGTATTTCTGCCTGGGTCTAGATCAAGACTAAACGGGAGCTGTCATGAATTACAGCCTAATCCTTTAGAAAGCAGCAGCCCAGTAACACCAGGGGCGGCATAAAACCTTCTAGGGCTGCTGAAACCCAGTGCACAAGAAAGATAAATAAAATGGCATTCCGTGATGGGTATTCATGAAGCACTCATCCTAATTTAAAAGAAAACAAGTCTAGAGTTCTTACTGCATTAATTCATGTGAGCCTGAAAGAACATTTTTATCCAAACTGTTAAGATTTCCTACCAAGGCGTTAACATTCTCCAAGTCTGCTCAGTTACACTAAGGCTGAGAGTCGGGTTTGGTTTGGCGGTGGGGTTTATCTTTCAGTCAGTGCAGAACATCAGAAGCTTCTCCTGAGCTGTCCTGGTGGGGAAGGGATGGCCTCTTTAACCTCACCTGCAACATGAAGGACTAATGGTTATACTCCTACTGCGTACACACGTTAAATAAGCTCTTTACCCATTCACAGCAACACTCTGACATAAATCATACAACCATCCCCATTCTGCAGATGCAGAAACAAACTCAGAGGAGACACAAAGAACCTTTCCCAAGGTCACTAAGGACTGTCGGAGCCAGGATCTGAACCTGGATTTGTGAGCACCCGAGTGGGAATTCTTATCTCCGATTAATTAATTCAGGCACACTGGTGAGATGCACGGTTTTTACTAGTGCCAGACTCTTACGGATCAACACTGAATGGAAAGAACATTCTCATTTAAGGATGTATCATCACACTGACACAATGATAACGAAGGGGTCACACTGTGCTGTGCTGTGAGTAGCTGGTGGCCATTTCTCTGCACAATGTCCATTCTGTCCAAAAACATCTCTTTACCCGTCTATGAAGTGGGCCAACAGATGCTTCATGAATTCACCCCAACAGACAAAGGTAGGTTCCAGGAAAAGGGATGAGTAGGCGTTCTTAAGGCCAAACTCAAAAATGTCAAGAAGTGGCATCACATCTGCTTGCTGCTGGCATTTCCAGGAACACTGGGCCTGGGGAATGCAAGTCCCACCTCTTAGGACCGAAGAATTACAAAAGCTCACCTTGAATTGCTTTCTTCCGTGAGGTTTTCTGTGCCATCAACCAGAAAATAACCATTAGATATTAAACTGCATTCAGTTGATGACCTTCACTAAGCTAAATTCAGCAGTCAGCTATAAAACATTAAATGGACACAATTAAGAAGACTGAAAAACGTGAAGCAGAATTTCAACTAAAATAACAGGAAAAAGAATGTGAAGAAAACATTCTAGACTCAGGGACATTTTCAACAAGTGCTTCAACTGAAAGGCTCCGGAGACATGCAGAAATCCACAACTTATTCCTCCACCTTGACACATTTAAACCTGATGATGATGATGATGATGATGAAAACGTACTGAGCAGTTAATAGGAGCACAAAGTCTATTACCTCCTTCACACATATATATTTTTTTCATTTTAAAACTCAGAGCAACCCTATGAGCTGGATTTTATCATCCCCACACTAGAGATGAAAAGACAGGCTCAGGGACATTATACAAATTGCCCAAGTTCACAGAGCTAATAAGTAGCCTTGCTGAGATTCAGACCCAGGTCTATCCGATTCCAAAGCAGAGGTTCTTTCCACACAGCCTCCAACAAAAGAATTACATGACTTTTTTCTTTCCCACAATCAAAAGCAAACTTTTTAATCTTTCAAAGATTCATTTCATGCTCTGTGTACTCTAAGAATGAAAGCAGCAAGCATCCACTTTGAATGGCAGCATTAGACATAAGTGATATATTACAGAGAAAGCCGACAACTAATTAACAGATTCCCCTTTATAAAGGAGGGGAATCAAAAAAACTTTTTAAAAGTTGTTTACCAACAAGAATCAGGAAGTATATGAGTTATCACTTATAAAAGTCCAGCTACCATATTAGACACCAGCAGGGCTCTGAAAGAAGTGTTAAAACACAATGCCCTCAAAAAAACTCCCACTCCAGCTGGGACAAGAACAAGTTCAATAACCAAGGAACACATGCGGAATCCTGAGCTTTAGATTGTGAGTGCCACAAAGGCATGGGGGTAGGGCAGTCAGGGAACACCCTCTGGAGGAAGTATATCTTCAAAAGGGGCTTGAAGGAAGTGAAATGGAGAATTTACACAGAGAAGAAAAAGGAGGCCAGCACTTCAGAAGGGGGAACAACAGCAGCAAAGCCTGAGAGGCAGTCATAAACTCGCTTCTGCAGAGGAGAGATGGGAGAAGGCGAAGCAGGGAATAGGTTCAGGTAGGTGGGCAATGGCTGGACACAATGGGGCAGACAAGAGGACATTACTCAATGCTATCGCCTCTTAGGGGATCTCGTGGCCCCAAGCCTCTCCTTTCCCCTTCTGCAATTCATCATAAACCACCTCTAGTCTCCTGGCACTCACCACTGCCTTTAGAATAGCTTCAACTTTGGCCTAGTGTTCAAGTTCTTTCAGGAACAAGCTGTAGGCAATCTTTCCTCCTAGTCCCTTTCCTATTTGAACAATTCTCTACAAGGAGACTGGTTTATTCACCAACTCCATTGGACCACTGGGCCTGATTTCTCTTTTCCTATCTGAATTCTACTCATCCTTTAACGGCCAGCTCAAATCCTGCCTCCTCGCTAAGCCTTCCCTGACCACTCAGCCTCCAATGACCTCCATCTCTCCTTCTTCTTAATTCTATAGCACACAGCCCTGTCTCATCGATCAATTACCTTTCACAGGTAAAGCCTCAGCACCCAATGTAAAGCTGCTTGGAGGCTGTGTGTCTTCCAATACTGTACCCCACCACATGGAACAGCATCTTGACATTTAATAATCAAGCAAGCACTCAACTCTTTTTTTGACTTCCTATATTAAGTTTGGCATTAGCATAAAGGAAGGAGGGGGGGAATGCGGGGGACTTCTGAAGTCACAGACCAACTAAGAAGCTGTTGCAATAATCCAGATGTGAAGCAAAGAGGGCCCGGACTAAGGAACAAAGAGAAAGTAGGCAAATATAAACAACAAAAAAAAATTGCATGCAAAAACTCCCTGGGATGTGATTGACTACTACTAGGGACAAAAGCAAGGGATGAAATATGATTAAGGTAAGGTTAATAAACACTTCTGGGAATCATTTTAAAGTCTGTCTGAAACCAAGTGTATTAAGTGGCTAAAGAGTCTGCATATGCAAAAAGTCTTAGGTGAAGCTGCCCAATATCTTGAACCAGGGACAGCCCTTCCAATTTCAGACCCATACAGACTGGCAGACCCACAAGGGTCTTTAAAGAACTAACCTAAAACCCTCACTGATCAGATGGGGAAACTGAGGGCCATCGTGGAAGAGGCTTGGTGAAAGCCTCAAGACAACTCCTAGACTAGTGCCGCCCTAAAGCACAGCCGCCCAGCCTTGAAAGACAGTTTTACACCCTGAGGCTAACCCCATCCCGGCCCTCCATAATGGCAGGACCCGCTGAGAGTGAGAGTGACCACGGAGACGTCTAGGGCGAAGCAGGACGCGCCGCCGCCTGTTTACCTGGAGAAAGGCGATGGCGTGGGGCAGGGGGTCCGTTGCAGCCACCAGCTGGGCCGACCCCGCGGCCCGGCCAGGCTCTCCAGGGCACTCAACCATCCGGCCTCCCTGTACAAAAGGGGAGCGCCCCTGGGGGCGAGGGGCCCGGCAGCGTGGGATCCCGAGACGCCCGGGGCGGAGGCTGGGGAGCCCGGGGCAGCTGGCCGAGCGCGACCCTCGGTCCCGCCAGCGGCGTCCGGACTCCGGGGCCGAGCACTGTTGGCCCCTCCGGGGCGAGCGCCTGGCCAGAGCAGGTGCCCGGGCCTCCCGACCCCGCCCGGCCTCGGCTCCAGCCCGCGCCGCCCGCCCACCCGCCACCCCGCGGGACTGACCAGGCGCAGAGGCGCCCGCCCCGCCGCGCCCAGAGGGAGCCGGACAGCGGCCAAGGGCTGCCCCCCGCCCCACCAGCTCCGCCGGCTCTTCGCCCACCGCCCGCCGCCCCCGGCCAGCGCGCCTCACCTGCCCAGAGCGCCGCGCTCACATCGCCCGCCCGCGGCGCCCGCTCCGCCGCCGCCGGCGCCAGGCCCGTCCCCGCCGCTCCGGCTGCCGCCCCAGCCCGCGCCCCCCGCCCCCGGAAGCGCTTCCCGGCCCCGCCCCCTCGGAGCCAGCGCTTCCGGGCAGGCGCGGACGGGGGCGGTGGCGCTGCGGGACGGTCCTCTCGCCCGGCCTCCGAGCCTCAGATCCCGCCTCGGCCGCGTCTAGGAGCCGCGGCGGACGCGTGGGCGAGCGTCAGCCTTGGTCCCGACTCCGGGAGGGAGCGGCGGCGGCTTTGTGCCCCACGGCCTCCCACCCGCGGTCTCCTCGGCGCCCCCTAGTGGCGCGAGGGCTCCGCAGCGGGGCGCGCCCCGGGTCTCCCGCAGAGGAATAGGTAGGCCAGGACCTTCCACCCGCCGACCCGCCACCGCCCGGGGGCCTGCGGCCACCCCCGGGGGCCTGCGACCACTCCTGGCCCAGCTGTCCTCTTCCGAGACCCTGACCCTCGATTCCACAAGCCCTTCGGGCGCCTACCTCTCAGCCGAGCCGCGCTGGGCGGGACAGCTGAAGGCAGTAAGGTGCAATGGTTAAGAGCACCGGCCTGGGGACCTGCCATATAAGGTCACCTAACTTGTGACCTTGGGAAGATTACCAGCTCCCTAGAGCGGGAGATAAAAATTACGAACTTAGGGTTATAAAACCCCTGTCGCAGAGCGGCCCTTAAAAAATGTGCATTTCCAAATACTTGGGAGGCACCCCAATGTTGACACTTGGCCACGACTTCCAGCTTGATAAGCAAATTTTCCTCTCGGCTTTAGGCGAATTTAACCCTTTTGAAGAGGTTTACCTCATTTGTGTTTTGGGTGGATTCCTCCGTAGTAGTGCAGAGGTTTATTTTCGCTTTTCTGACTTTGTAATAAAAATAAACCAGGAGTCAAGATGCCAGCTCTTCTTCAAGATAGGAAACTGATACTTCCTGATGCTACTTCATCCTTAGCAAGCAGGAACTCTTTCTCTGGGATCTATCAAAGAGTCGTTTTCCAACAACAGCTACCCTTTGTTAAACAGTCTGCAGGGCACTGTGCAGACACTTAATAGACATGACTATCATTAATACACAACCCCAGCGGGTAGCTATCAGTTATTATCTCCATATTATCCAGGAGGGAACTGAGGCTCAGAGAGGTTAAGTGACATATCTAAAGTCTCACAGCTAAATGGCAGACTTGGGATGAGCTCCCTATCTCTCTGACTCCAGACAGGAACTTATTAAGGCAACAGAATATTCCAAACACAGAATTTTAGGTAACCAGTTTCTAACAGTAGGCACCTGGGCAGACAGTGTCACTCTCTACTAATTACTATTCCTCTTGAGCTATTTCTTTGAGATCTGTCCTCAAGAGTGAGATCAATGAACCCAAGGGCACAGGAATGTGTCTTCTTGTCACACCAGGTTTCCTCAGGACCACTGGGCTGACTCACAAGCCCACATGAGTGAGTTCCTGTTTCCCTTCAGAGCAGCTGTGGGCCTCATCATTTTAACTGATTGTTGCTAAATTTGTTGGCAAGTTGGGGTCTTCTTGGCTGTAATACATTATTTGCATGTCTTTAAGGACTATAAAGACGAGTTCCTAAGTGTTTCACCTTTTTGTCATGTGTCTCAAAGTGACTGGCCATTTGTCCGTTGGACATTTGGTATTTCTCTCACAGATGTATTTTTATTCCCCCCACCTACTTGGGTCACTAACTCATGTATTTTTCCAGTCTCCTACTTTTATTTTTGTCATTTGGCTGATTATGTGTCATAATCTTTACTAATTTATTTTAGTGAGAAAATCGTCACTTCTCCACAATTGGAGTGTATGTGTTTCTGTTTTCCCAGAATCTTGGTAGCATTTTCAAAATGATTTTTTTAGCCCATTTGAAATCAAAGAGGCTAGAGGGTGATATATGGGCCTAATTTTAATTTATGCCACAGTTATCCAGCCTTGCCAGCAGTATTTATGAAATGATCAAATTCACATCTCATCAAAGTCTGGGCTTGGGCGCCTGGGTGGCTCAGTGGGTTAAAGCCTCTGCCTTCCACTCAGGTCTTGATCTCAGGGTCCTGGGATCAAGGCCCGTGTCATGCTCTCTGCTCAGCGGGGAGCCTGCTTCCTCCTCTCTCTCTGCTTGCCTCTCTGCCCACTTGTGATCTCTCTCTGTCAAATAAGTAAATAAAATCTTAAAAAAAAAAAAGTCTGGGCTTAACCTTCAATCCAGTCAAGGAGCGGTTTTGCCATTGGGGGGTGGGGGGGTGTCAGCATTTGTGACAGTGACAGCTGGTGTTGACTAATATCTGTGTTCCTTCTCTTTTGAGGCACGTGGCTAAAACACATCTCCCAGCCTGCCCTCCACATCAGGTGTCAGTGGAGATAGTGTGTGAAGTGCCTGTAAGTGAATTCCCTTCCCCGTCTTTCTCCCTCTCCCTTCCTAGGACAGATGCCACTAAATCTCCAGTTCTCACCTATTCCAGATTCCTGGGCCCTGATAGCCAAGTTATGTGATGCCAGCCTCTCCCTCTTCTGGTCCCCATAAGGAACCCTTTCTGCCAGAAGTCAGGCTATGCTACGTGGCTCTGGCCCCCTGAAAAATCCCCAGAATTTGGGTTCAGTCAGTGGAGCTTGCGACTCTTGATTTTGGGGTTGTGAGTTGGAGCCCCACTCTGGGGGTAGAGATTACTTAAAAATAAAATCTTTAAAAACAAAATTAATAAATACAACATAAAATCACCAGAGTTTGGCAAAATCTGTCGTTGTTGGCACCTTTTAGAGCCTTCACGGGACACACAAGAGTCTGAGTGTCCCTTAAACAAAAAAATTGTATGAATTTTTAGGGGTTTCGTCATTCTTGCAGGGTGTGGGTTTGTCTCTCCACCTGCCCCACTACCTAAGTAGTCCTGGGCCAGCAGGGAGCGTGTGTCTCTCCAAATAGTCCCACTCCAGAAGTCCACTGACTTCTAGAACATCCCAGAGGGCCAGGGTTCCTTCCACCTGGCCCCCTCTGCAGGGCTGTTCGGTGTTCCACTGGGCCAGGAAGAGCGCTCTTCTTTGGAGATCTTGTTCCCTCTGCCTGTGTGACAGAGGCCAAGTATTTGGTTCACACCTCCGAGCCTCTCTTCATCTGTTCAGTGGTGGTTGGACTGTGAGATGTGAATCATAGTCTCCCTTCCCACCGCCAAGACTGGGCTGCAGAGTGCTGAGGCTAAGCAGTGATGCAGAGCCAGGTCTCCTTCCCGCTCTGCCACGGAGCTCCACGATCTGATCCAGGGCAAGGCACTCATCCCGATGAGCGCTGGCCTCTGCATCTGTGTGCAAGGCGCTGGTACCTTCTTCCACCGGTAAATAAGATAATGAATGATACGATGCTTCCAGCATGGCACACTCAAGAATTATTCTTGGTCAGCAAGAAAGCAAGGAAGAAAGTCTGGCTACGAGAGTCCCTGCCCATTTCCATGAGGCCTTTTCTCACTTCCTGAAGAGATGATGGCTGTCTCCTCTCCTCCTGTCTCAGCTATCCTGCTTCCAAGTGGGCCTGCCTTCCTGTGGACTTGAGCCCTGCTGACACACATGGGACACAGGGGCTGCCTCTGGAGTCCTTCCTCGCTGTCCTTTTCTTCCCGCTATCTCCTTTGCCTGCTGGGTCTGCAGTCCTGCCCCTTTAACTGACTCTGCTGGCTCTCTGTATTTCTCCTTTGTAGTAACCACAATGGTAATTAATTAATTACCTGCACAATTATGAGCTTAATATCTGTGTTGCACACCACTAGCCTATAAACTCTACGAGTTGTCTGACTTCTTTTCTGCCCTTTCTCCAGTTCTCGGCACTCCCTAAGTAGCTGTTGCATTAATAGGTAATGATTGGTTACCTATTTTTGTTTCTAAGTCTATGTTCCTTGAGGACAGGGGCTAGTTAACTGATCCATTTCCTCTGCATCCTATGGAGAAGCTTGTGCTGAGTGAGCACAGGAGACAAAGAATGAACGAATAAGTGAATGAAAAGTGAACCCCTCATCCTCCTCCCCTTTTCCCTACAACACGCCTTACAACCAAGTCTCCCCATCTGTGTAAATTGTCCTGACCAGCCCTGCTTTTGCGGCTCACCTCGACCCATGGGGAGGACAGGTAAGAAAGACCTTCCACGGTTGTAGGGAATTTTCATTTGAAAAATAAAGTTTTTTGGGAAATCTGCATGGGTCTTCTCTGCCCTGCTTCCTGTGGAGGACACACCACATGGTCAAAAGAGGGGGTGCCCGAGAGACAGTAACAAATACATACGCAACCCCCTTTGGCCCAGAGCATTTGCCTTCCACTTACCATCAAAGCCATTAACTGCCAAGTTTCATGCTCACACTCTTACATACTGTGGCTGGCAGTGTCCGATTCTGGCTAAGTGAATGGAGTCTTTTTTTTTTTTCTTAAAGTAAGCTCTAGAGCCAAGGCAGACCTTGAATTCATGACCTGAACTCATGAGCTCAAGACACACGTGCTCTACTGACTCAGCCAGCCAAGCACCTCAAGAATGGGGGAATCTTTAGAATCGCTTTGGGTGAATCACTTAATCTTTTTGACTTTTTGCTTTTTCTTATTTCTCTGAAAATGGCACCTAATATTACCAAATTTCCTCTTTTAATCAAGGATGCGTTATTGTTCACATTTAAACATTCTTGGAATCAGAAGACATCTTACAATCGATGAGTATATTTAATTGGGTTGTGGGTTGTTTTTTTTTTGGGGGGGGGGGTTGGTCCCAAACGCATATCAATAAATCCGGAGTATATCTCAGAATCAGTAGCATTCTTGAAAGCTATGTCTCTCAAGACACAGCCCTGTTGTAAGTCACAGGCACATGTCTGACTAAAGTCAGTAAAGTGGAGACATCTGCAAAGATCTAGCCTGGTTTAAAAGGTGACTCTGTGCTTTCAGCATTACGAACCAGGCACAAACCCGCTGGGCACGCCTCGGATTTCAATGAACAAGCAAACCGCACGTGAAGAGCATTCACGCTGCCACATGTGTTTAATGTAAAGCCAACATCCTGTCCATCAAACACAAGACTAGAAACATTGCTCGCTGTCGCTCAGAAGTCAGAGGGCTTTGCGGGACGACTTTGATGACCAAGACTCTTTAAAAAGATACCTGGGGAGATGGAACCTTTCCTCCCTAAGTAAATTTCCCTAGAGCAAATAGTTCCCTTGACCTTAGACATAACTTCAGTGCTTTCCTGAGTTGAGAGCTATTTAAAAATAAAAGTCATGGCATCTGATTGTTTGAAGGCCTAAGGATTTCAAATATGAGGATCTGGAGAGGGGGGTGTCTCTTTCATCTCTCGCTTCCTTTTCTCCTTCTTGCTAGTCCTTTAGTCCTTCCCTCCTTACAATGGAATCAGAATGAAGGACAGCCCTTTGGGAACAGAATCCTCAGACTGTGGGTCTGTGGGATGGTCCCAGGCATCGTGGAGGGAGGACAGTCCATCTTTCTTTTTCTTTTACTCAACTTTAATGAGGTATAATGAGGATTGGCCACCGTAGACATTAACTGCCAGCCCAACCTTTGCTTTTTTGGCTTTTGCTGAGCACAGTAAGCAAGGTGCTTACTGTTAGATGAGGAGAAGGGCTATGGAAAAAAAACAAATAGGGGAGGGAAAAGGGGAGAAGACCACACATCAGCCAGTGAGAGGGTTTGGTACTAGTTTGAGGTTCTCACCCTCTATGTCAGACAAGAGGATTCTCACCACTGCAGGGTGAGCAGGGTCCCGTGGCACCATCACCTGCCTTCCTGAACTTGATCTTCTTCCTCCCTGCTGACATTGAACCCTGTGTACCTGCCCTGCTCTGATCAGTCCTCTTCTGCTGGGCTCCTCCAGGATCACTAGCTTCTATGTTCCTTCTGTCCCCTGGTCTCAGCTCTGTGCATCCCTCTCCATCCCCCGAACTGGGCTGACTTTGTCTTCAGATTCAGTGCTTCTTTCACCATATTTCCAAAATTGGTCCCATGGTAAAATCCATGAACCCTGGGCAAGAAAACCTCGGTTTTCTCATGGTGATAGTACCTGTTCCAGATGGTTATGAGAAGCCTGTGAAATACGAGAAGTGATTCTCAGAGCCTCCTACTTAGTGGGTGCCGAATCAGTAGGAGCTGTTAACATATGAGGGGCTGAACCAATGGCAGCAATGCAAAGGGGAACCCAGTATGGAGGTGCACCTTGGCTTTGTCTCTCCCACCCCTCCTCTACATCCCCCCCGCCCCCCCCATACTGGACACTGTCTCTCCGCTTCCCTTTCATCAAGGAGCTTAGCTCCTTGGAATCTTTGCCTCTGGCCAGTTAAAGCACTTAAAGAGAAAAACTCTTCAACTCATCTGCTCCCTCCCTCCCTCCCTCCCACTCTCATCCCCCCCAAGAATAGTCTCTGTTCAAAGGGGATGATGCCTTTCTTGTCAGTCAAGACTCAAGAAGATGGTGGTATCTTGGCCCTTTCCTTATTTCTAATGACCTAGTTTATAAGACGTCCTTCTCCTCTCTGAAAATAAGTAGCCTTTCAGAACACCCAACAACCTCGGCGTTCATTGCTGAACTAGTCAGTGGGTTAAATTTGTCCAGGGTACTCCTTTGCCCACGGAGATTCTCAGCATTTCTGCTCTGATCCTTCTCCTGCCTGGAACTATGACACCTGTGGGACCTGGGCTTAGCTGACAATTTATAGCTGTAACACTTCCTGCTTTTTTTTTTAACCTGTCCTCAGTACTCACATGACACTCAAATAAATGGATAATCTCTGCCCATTCTCCTCTTCCTTTAAGCTTCTTCTCATTTTTTTTTTTTTTTTTTTTTTTTTCCCGCCTTGGAATCCCATAGCTTCCACAAAGTTGGACGTGCTCATCTGCTTTGGATTCTTAGGCAGGCCTTATAGGCCTAATGTCTTGTGAGGTAGGGGTGGCTCAACTTCGGGTCAAGCAATAAATTAAGGTCACAGTGTCTATGGTTAAAACTCAATGAACAAAGGGAAGAGGGGAAAGCTCTCTGAACCTGTCTCCTCATCTGTAAAAGGGAGAGAACAGGTTTTCTGACTCCAAAGGCTTGTTGGCAGGCATACAATGAGATCTCAATCATAAAGCTCTTACCAAGTGCCTTGTGTAGGATAAACTCGCAAAACCCACTAGCTCATATGTCTGTATTGGGGTTTGTTAGGATGCATCTTATTTTCCCACTGAGGCTTCTCTACTCTGTCCAGCTACCTAGGAGCTATCACACTGAGCTCTGAGCATCTGCTGCCTCCTCTGTCAGGCATAGGCAGCTTCACAGTGGAGACCTTGTCTTGCTCTCCTGCAATTCTTAGAAGTCCCCAGCATTTCCTGTTGTCAGGGGCTTCCTGTGTCTCAAGAGCAGGGACCCTGTCTTATTTCTCACTATAGTTCCTGTGCCTAGAACCAAGCTGGGCACAAGGCAAGCGCTCAATAAATGTTTTAAAACAAGGAACCAAGTTAGGACAAAGAGGTCAGGCTCCAGCTGGCTCCCACTAGGGTGAGATGGCTCGGAACCAGAAAGCAGATTCTCTGAGCCCTCCTGAGTGGGCAGTGGTCCAGCCATCCTGCCTGGAAACAGGCCATAGCCTGCTGCGCTGATCCCCCAGAGTCCTCACTCCAGCCTCCTCTTGGAACTGCTGCTCACCCTGCCTTTCTGCAGAAAGCTGAAAAACAGGCAGCTTACCTCTGAGAAGTGAGCAAAGCCATACCCGTTGCTAAGAGCGATGTGTAGCTGACGTTGTTCCCTCTCCTGATCAGAGTGTCCCGGGTCCCCTGCATCATCCAATGACGTGTTCTAGAAACCCACCCATGGGACAGCAAATAATTTCAATAAGTTGTGTGGAGCTCTTCTTTTAAGTTTTGCTGCTACCTCAACCTTTACGTCCCTCTCCCAGTTAAACTGAATTCTCAGCCACACCCCAAAGCCAGCCTGACCATGGCCCTCTCTACTGGGAGACCCAGAAACTCAGGAGGAAGAGTTGGAGGTAAAAAAGCAAGCAGGGCCCTTTCTTTGCCTAACAGAGTTCAAGCCATATTGTTGACCCAGGAATCTCTCCAAATACCCATCATCTCCCTCGTCTGTGTCACATTCCTCTAGCTGGGAATGCGGTTTCTAGCAGATGAGGGTTATGTGGGACAATCTCACTCATAGCTGAAACGGTCTGCAGCAGAGTCTGGTACTCTAATGGAGTCTGAGCTGCAATTTTAAGAGCAAATGAATGAAGAATAGAGTATGGAGAACTATAATCACACACAACCACACGGATAAAGCTCATAAGCACAACTCTGAGCTAAAGAAACCACTAGAGTATGTATATGACCCCATTTATATAAAGCTCAAAAACAGGCAAAACTAATGGGGCTACTGCTGGTCGGGATAGGTCACTCCGGAAAGAGGAATGAAGGGAATTTTGAGCCCCGGGTGTTTGATCGCATTACTGGCAACATGGGTATATTCATTTGGTGAAAATCCATTGAGCCATGCATTATGATTTGTGCTCCTTTTGCTTGTTCATACTTCAGTTACAGAAAAAAAGTACATGTGGCCAGCAGGAAATCCTGAGGTCCCAGGACTGAATCACACAATGATAATGCAAATATTTGTGTGAATTTTTATAAGTTTAAACTAATTCACAGAACCACGAAAAGACTAGCATGCCCAGCCCAGCTTGCTTAGGGGTCATTAAAATCTACCAGGAGATGGGCGCCTGGGTGATTCAGAGGGTTAAGCCTCTGCCTTCAGCTCAGGTCATGATCTCAGGGTCCTGGGATCGAGTCCCACATCGGGCTCTCTGCTTGGCGGGAAGCCTGCTTCCCCCCTCTTTCTCTGCCTGCCTCACTGCTTATTTGTGATCTCTCTCTGTCAAATAAATAAATAAAACCTTAAAAAAAAATCTACCAGGAGAGATGCTCCTTTCCTGGCGCAGGAAGGGTACTCATCCAGTGTCTCGTCCTTGATCACTGTCTGCACACGTTCTGTACCGTGACCCCTAATCGGGGCCAGGGGTCAGGAGCTGCTAGAAAGCGCAGCTATTGTCTGGAGAACACAAGTAACAGTTTCGCCTGGAGCTAACAGGGTCCTATCTGGGGAGGGGCTTCCAAGCAGAGACTGAGACCGCCCTTGCACCCTACAGAATCCCCCCTCCCCCAGTACCACTCTGATCACAGGACAAGCTGCCTCCCAGGCATTCTGTGGAAGAGCAAGTTGATTTTCATCCTGCTCAAGGCGGTGGGGCTGGGGGTGGTGGGGTGTCTTTGGGGTTGAAAGCAGCAGTTTGTGACTCTGATAAGATTACTCCAAGAACAAGGAAGAGAGTGTGTTCTTAAAGTGAGCCACGCTAGCCATTTTTCTAAGTTCAAAAAACAAATACAGCTGGATTATCGTCAGCCTCCATTTGCAGAGGGTGGAGGGATGGGGGGGGCGTGCAGAAGCAGCTGGGCGGTGGGTGTGACTCTTGTACTTGACCTGGTTTGAGACCTGCGCTGGGTTCCTGATTCCAGGCACCAGGCTGTGACAGCTGCTCAGGGGCTGCTGGACGTGCAGCAGGGTCCTCTCAGTGAGTCGGTACATTTCAGTCCCGGAAGAGGGGAGCAACTGGAATGTGATAAAGCCGACCTTCAACACCCAGTCATTTCTGAAGCAGTTCCTGGCTTGGGAGCGGTTGGTTATAAAAAAAAAAAAATCTACATTTGCTGGGTGACTGGGTTTACAAGGGGGAATACAACCAGTATTGGTACAGTATCATACATTTTCAGCTTTCAGCAGAACAGGAATTTAATGTCTTTTTAATCTGAGTATTTGGTCTCCCCAGTCTCTTACCTTGCTACTGTCCTACTCAAGCCTTCCTAAAAACCCGGGGGACAGTTCTGACTTCACCCAAACAGGCTCGTTGGGTGCTAGGCCCTATGCTCTAAGGAACAGAGAAATGGAATGGACATAGACACAAGGTGTTTACACCTTCTGGTCCTCACAGAGCTTAGCAATGTGCGTACAGATGATGCCTGTGTGAGTGACGCAACTGGACACGAATAGCACAGTGAAAAACTTCACAGTGAAAAACTGAACCAGACAGCACAGTGAAAACTTCTTAGAGGAGGTGGCCCTCGGAATGGGCTTTATTCTGGGCAGGAGGAAAGGAAGCATTAATAATGCTCCGGGTTACAGGGAAGTTGAGGGCAAGTTCAAGGAAAATGGGATTTGGCTGGAGTGTACAATAGATAGGATGGAGAAATAGTGGAAACAAACCAGAAGGGAAGTCTAAGCCTACAGGCTAGAGAGTTGGGGCCTACTCTGGCAGGAGCTGGGGGTTTTAGAACAGCTCGGGGACAAGATGGAAGAGTGAGGCTGACAGGTGTGTGTAGGATGAAGTGGAGTGAGGCGACCAGGCTGGTGCAACAACCTCGGTGAGAGATAAATAGGGCAGGAGTGGTGATGGCTACCTTCCCGTCATAAAAAAACTAGATGTAATTGAGTGTATGCGGGGATAGGATTCTTGACATTCCCCTCATGACCTCTGTGGCGAGAAGAGCCTGAGTGCGGCCCATTCTTGAGGACATTTCTCAATTACATTAAAGGAATTTGGCTGACACGCATGACTGGAGGGTATACAACCAGTGCTGAAGGCAGAAGTCCTGTGGAAGAAAACCCAGTTCAGAAGGAACTTCTGTGGTTTTTGTTCCGATGGCCCCACCAACAGCCCCCCATTAGGCTATGAGTACAGCTTGCCCCTTCCATCCCTGACATTGAACTTGGCCTACCTGAGCTATGGTGGTTCCTCCCTCCAGCCACTTGTTCCACACCCAGGACACCACACTGGCAAGCCCATTATCTCACTCAGCCCACAGAGGGAATGCGGCACAAACACCATGTTCTAGGTCATGTCTCATTCCATTGGACTAATGTTCCTGAGAGCTCTGATCATTGCCTTAGCCTGGGATAAGCGGCCCTTCATGACCTTGGGCACCAACATGGTGTAATTGCCATGATCTTGGGTTCCAGAGTCCGATGACCTAGTCTAGAACTGCTGGGGAATAGTAAAGATCTAAGGAGATAGTACACGTAAAGAACGTAGCACAGAGCCTGGCACACACTCAGTGTGCAGTAGTGGACATGCACTACCATACGAACAACCTGGCTGCCCAAGTTACCTTTCACAGTTCTTTACCTCTGTGGCCTTCTTCATACTTTCCCCCCGGGGCAGGTTGGCCTCTTCTTCACTCCCATCCACAGTTCAGCAGATTGGAGTCCCATACATGTCTACTTAGGGGCTGCTCGCACAAGGAAGGTTTCCTGTGTGCCCCTGGTCATTCTGTCCCCGTGTGAGTCTGTTAGTGACACCAGTCTTCCCTGCCTCTGGAATGGGAACTCTAGGAGAACACATATTTTTTGTTTTATTTATTGCTACAAGCCCAGTACCTACCTAGTAGTATCTTTTTTTTTTTTTTTAAGTATGGCTCTGTCTACTAGACAATGTACTCTTGAAAGACTTGTTACTGCTTTATTCCATAGCTTCCAGTGTCCTTGTGAACTCAGCTGTGATGGCCTATGGTGGGCAAATGATGAGAAAAGGATTCTGCTCAAAAAGAAGGAATGGGAAAATCCTGGGAGACAGAAATTGGAGTCAATTGGGGAAGCTTTACTCCCTTCCTCCCTTGCGATGACAGTGAGGAGTTAACTGGAAACTCAGAAAAGCAGGTGAGATTGAGGGTGGCTATAGGACTATTATAGAAAATGGCTGTACCTTGGGTTTTGGCAGATAAATTCAGTTCAGAGGCTCACACCATATCCACAGCGAAGAGCGACCTGGTTAGCATTCACGGTTAGGTTTCTTTGACAAGTGTTTTCTTGAAGGTGATGGTTAGATCTTATTTACAGGTCTGGATTCATAAGATTTAGTCAATTATGTGACAAAGACTGCAAAGGACCTATCCTGAAATGTCCATTTCTTTGTCTCCTGGAGTGATTTCAAGAAAATCAGCTTCTGAAGGCCCAGGCCAGGGAAAAAGATGGTTGTCCATAAATACTTGGTAAATAAATGAATAAGTGACCAAAGAATACACCCTGGAAGGATACAAATGTCCTTTTGAGATCTCCCACATATTTGCACGGATGCCGTTCAACTCTGCTTTTTAAAGAATAAATATAGGGGCACCTGGGTGGCTCAGTCGGTTAAGCATCCGACCCTTGATTTCGGCTCAGGTCATGATCTCAGGGTCTTGAGATCGAACCCCACCCACATTGGGTTCCACACTCAGTGTGGAGTCTGCTTGCCCCTCTCTCTGCTCCTCCCTACTGCTCTCTTGATTTTTAAAATAAAATCTTAAAAAACAAAATTCTTGGGGCACCTGGGTGGCTCAGTCATTAAGTGTCTGCCTTCGGTTCAGGGCATGATCCCAGGGTTCTGGGATGGAGCCCCACATGGGGCTCCCTGCTCTGCGGGAAGCCTGCTTCTCCCTCTTTCCCGCTCCCTGCTTGTGCTCCCTCTCTCGTTGTATCTCTGTCAAATAAATAAATAAAATCTTATTTTTCTCTCCCTCTCCCTCTGCTGCTCCCTGCTCCCCACTCCCCACTCCCACTCTAAAAAGCATGAAAGAAAAAATATAAATGCATTTAAGCATTATTGAAGTCATACTGGTGTTCTGAAATTTGTGTGTGTGTGCGTGTGTGTGCTTTGAAATTTTGAATTTCTCTTGAACAACTATTATTGTTTGTGTGTGGGGGAGTTCTGCGAAATTTTCTAATATTCAGAAATGATCCTTCTACTTGAAAAGATTAGAGACATTTGGCCTAAGATGCTTTTGTAAACACTTCCCGCAGAACTCTTTGACACCTTCTTGGCAGAGCTCCTCGCGAGAGTCACAAGCTCACTGCTGTCCTTTCTGCTTTCACATGGCCAGAAAAGTCTCACGTCATGCTCCCTTGGAGCCGATTCACCCGAAACAAACTGTCTTTATTGCATATAATCCCCCCGGTTGCCTAGCCCAGATTCTGTGTTTCCCGACTGTAACATTCTACTGTTCCTTTTTTTTTTTTTTTTTTTAAGAGACAAGGTTCTTTTTTTTTTCTTTTTAATATTTTATTTATTTGACAGAGAGAAACATAGCTAGAGAGGGATCACAAGCAGGGGGAGTGAGACAGGGAGAAGCAGGCTTTCCGCTGAGCAGGGAACCCAATGCGGGGCTTGATCCTGGGACCCTGGGATCATGACCTGAGCCAAAGGCCGACGCTTAATGACTGAGCTACCCAGGCGCCCCTCTACTGTTCCTTAAAACTCATATCAGCACAGTCAGAATTTGAATATTGTCCAAAAGCAACTTTTGGTCCTTTATCAATTGCCACAAATTTTAGTGTTCCATGAAGCACCAAATAAAATGTAACCATCTGTTTAAGATTGTGCCAAAATTTCACTGAAAATATGCCCTCTTCTAGAACACGCTTCTCAGCAGAAATTAACAACAACAAAAATTAGTCACTTTTTCTTCACTATGGGGCTGGTATATTTAACAAGGAGTGTGATGATTCAGTTTATTCTGCTTCCAAAGCGAGTTGTCAGCTCTAAGTTCCTGACATTCTGGTTTGAGCCAGGCACTGTTCTCTACAGAAATCGTTGTTTGATAAATCCCAATATCCTCTTCTGCCTGACTTTACTGAAATAAGCCAGTGTCCAGTATTAGAGCTAAGCGGCTGCTCAGATATTAAATCTTTCCTTTGGGTTAGAAAAGAGGACCTGTACTTCTCTCAGAATTCTCAGCTAACAGGCAATTTTGGTGACAGTTAGGTGGCATTTATTGGAAGAGGGCACTGCAGGATTGCTGGGTGCCCATGCTTCCTAAGAAAGGTGTCCGATGAAGCACAAAGTCCATGGCTGTAACTGGTGGATGAAGACTGACCAATGAATCTGCATTGATTATTATCTTTTAAATGCAGCAGTATCTCTCGACTGTGCCAGGAACAGGATGGTGCCAGAAACAGCCACTCAAGAGACAATTAAGACATAGTTCCCTTTTCTGAGGAGCTCATTGTTCAGCAGGGGATGCGAGTGCTTGTAAAGGACGGAGAGTACATACGAAATCACAATACAGCGACAAATGCTGCAGCAGAGCCAAAGTCAAAGCGAAACAGAATCACTGAGTGGTGTCAACAATTTCCAGGGGTGCTCAGGGAAGGCACCACAGAGATTATTTTTGCAGAAACTGGAAAAATAAAAAGTCTTCCAGGAGGACAAAAGTTAGGGAGTTGTGGATGGAAAAGAGAAGGATGAGTACTGAAGGCAGGGAAAATCATCCATGCAAGGATGAAGAGAAGCCCAAGAAGAGCAGCCAGAGCCCAAATGGGGATTGGACAAGTGGGCTACTGCCAGACTGGGGCCTTGGGAACCAAGCTGAGGGAAGAGCCCACAGGGTGGATCATGGGAGGCGAAAGGAGTAGGTCTTAGGAAGGAGGAGGGTTTGAGGGCAGTCAGGTGGCAGGTGACTACATTCTGAGTGGAGACTTGTGAAGGAGTGGCTGTCCCAGACGCCGACAGGAACAGGGTGGGGCAACTTGAGAGATAAGCAGGTGCTACCTGTGCGGAAACCCAGCACCTCCCGGAGATTAACGCCACAGCAGCAGTGGGGGCCCAGACAAGCCCTTGGCCTTTGGAACTCCTCTCTAGACTATTTCCGTTCAAATTTAACACTTGGGGCATCAGCCAGCAGAGTGGGATTTCCTTTGGATGACCTGAAATGAACCCTTGGGCAGGCAGTCACCGGGTAGCAATGGAGCATATACAGGCTCAGTGGAGCCCTGGACTCTAGGGCTGCCTGGGTTTACCCTGGCTCCGCTGTTAGCAGCCTGCTGGGCAGGGATGCCAACGGCACCGACCTTGCAGGCTTGGTGTCAGACTGAAGCGCTAATCCATGGGCAGTGTTTAGAACAGTGTGGAATACAGCGGGCTCGAGGCAAATGAGAGCTCTGTGGAGTGTACAGCTGGCTGGCTCGACCACGGGAAATGAAAGTGGCTCTGGTCAGACAGGGGTGGGGTTGGCATCATGCTCCTTTTCCCTGCCCATTCCGTGGTGTAAGCCCTGACAGAGCTTTCCTACCAGCTCGGAAAGATCTGGACTCTCCCCATTCCTAGGGTTAATTTCTACCTGTAATTCCCAAGCCCAAGATACTCAAGTAAGGTTAGCTGCTGATGCCAGATCCAGAACAGTCTCTGCATAGAGTGTCGATTTCTCCAGAGACAGCAATGTGAGAAAGCCTGAGGGGTACTGGGTGAGTCGCCCGCCATCTAAAGGCACGGAGAGGGACAATTCGCTGAGATTCTCTGAATCTCACCCTCAGACACAGACACACCGCTATCCCAGGAGTAGGGTTTAGAAAGACATTTCCCTGAGGAGAAAAAACCCATCTGTCCAACAGAATAGGAAGCGGTCATTCTTTCCAGCTACATGGAGCGTCCTGGAATTAAATCCTACTTCAACGGGGACTGTTAGGAGGAATAAATGAGTTCATGCAAGTTAAGTATTTAGCACATATTAAGGGTGTGATGAGCCTTCGCTTAGAACTTTTTATTTTTAGGCTGTAATCCCAATTCTTCTCACACTTATTAAAGTAGGTATGGTGTTCAGTGGGTTGAGTGGACGTGCAGAGCCCAATACACAGAACCGCAACAACAACAAAAATCTCTCCAAGAAAATTCTCTGCATCTTCATAGTTTGAGAAGATAAACCATGAGACATTATGAGACACTAAATAACAAAAATTTATCCTTTTCAGTTTGGTTCAAGGTCACTGCTGTCATTTTAAAGCTTACAATTCCGACTCAGCCAGACCCTGCAGGAATCCTAGTGCGTTTGCTGATTTGGCATTCCCCCCATCACTGAGTGGAGTGTCACGCAGGTTGAGGATCTTTCCAGAGAACCCTAACAAGTGAGATTTTATCACAGCACCGCTGACCCCCAGATTAACAAGACAAGGGCAGTTCTAGAAGCACTCCTTGGCTTCCATTAATAAAGGTTAGCTGTTACATTAGGCAGACCAGTATACTCTGGGGAGTAACTAGTAGCTTATTAAGTTATAAATACATTTAATGGCTTCAGTACTGGTTTATTTTGGAATATGAGGAAGAAAAAAATAGAACTCATAATCATTAGCATCTAAGTATAATACCACTATTTTTTATAACATATATTTACCTCCAATACTGCTTATGAACTACCTTGCTCTTCTAGAGCCCACATACTCTCTCAGAGGACACTGTGACTCTTCTGTAATTGTAGCAGGCCACAAGAAAGTGGTAGATTATTAAATCGCATTACTTGGTTTTGATTCAAACCAGTCAGACCAGTTCAGACTAAGACTGAGCCTTCCTTCCCCCCTCTCAGTCCCCTTCTGGTTTCTCATTAAGGTGGTGGGGGGGCATCCAAGTCCATCTCCCTGCATTGATCTCTGGACGGAGCACTGAGCAAGTTTTTTCTATGAAGAACACAAGACAGATGGAAGGGCACAGAGTTCTTAACTTTCACTTTCCACACCGAGAAAGATCACATTTGAAACCATTTGCCAAATAATAAATGACTGTTACCTCAAGCTCGAGCTTACCTCATTTCCTGCTGCTGACCTGCTAGCTGGTCCGACTGCGGGCAGATTCTACAGCTGTGTACCCTCCGAGATGCCCAGGCATGGAGACTGTCTCAATAACAGTCCGGTGGTTTGGTGGGAAGCGGTCCCTGAATCGACTGTGAGAAAATCTAAATAAACTGCACAGGTGTTATATACTCCATCTGGGTTACACCCCTCACATCCCACCCCCCTTCTGTTCCCAAATACAACCGAGCCACTTTCATCTTTTGCTTTCTCCTGATAAGGAACACAGTGCTGCTCATCTTCACACCCCAGAGGTCTCCGCCCCTGCGGGAGCTGTGAGCTCGGCTGCTCCCCAGGTGGGCTGGGCTGCCGGTAACCTTGGGCCTCACCAGGGGTCAGGGGGGTCACCATGCTGCAGGGCCCGAGCTGTTCGCCGTCGGTCAGCACCGACAGGCCCCGCCTCAACAAGGGCTAGAAATGGTTCTTCTGGCCTTCTTCCCACACAGAGAACGGCTAAGCTAGCTGAGGCAATCTGTAGTTGGCTTTAAAATCAGCAATGGGGAGGGGAAAAGAAACCTCACAACAAACAGTGGTAACAGAAGGTTTGTGTGGGAAGACGGTTAAGTTTGGTCTAAAACAAGCAGTGTCTCTGGTAATGAGCTGTTGTTAGGAAATACGTGGGCCCCCTCACTGCCTGCAGCACTTTTAAAGAGCATGGTTGCTGTTTCTTGAGGGTTTTTTCGGTGGGGGGGATGAGTGGGGGAAGGCACAGTGAGGTGACGGAGACCCAACTGAAGAGCATGGGGGCATTACAGAGCACTGAAAAGAAGCATCTCCAAGTGTCAGAGCCGTGAATCCCAGCTCCTCTCTGCAGCCACCGTTCCGCCCTACTGTCCACCTTCTCTCAGGCCCAACAGGCTCATACGGGAAATGAGTGTTCCTGAAGAATCAGCCGGGGTACAGAGGGCCCACGCTGCTGGGGTGGCTGAGTTTCATAAAGGGGCAGGGTTAGGGAACTTCTGTGAGGACAGTGAAGCTCTCGAGGGCTGGCAAAACGGAGTCAGGACCAGTCCTCTGCCGGCGAGGACAAGGAGAGGATGTGGTCACCAAACCCTGAAGCTGTCGGACGGGAGGGACAGGAGCCGGGGCCTTAGGCAGAGGAGCCCAGCTGCTGTCAACCGGTACACCCGACAGGAAGGAGCCAGGGCAGTGAACTCACCAACTTCTCTAACCCATCACGCCCCTTCCAGAGTGTCTCTGGTGCACCCTGACAGCACCGGTCCGCAGAGGCCGGCCTCCAGAGGGGACCTGCAGGAGCCAAGAGTACCCGGCACACCTAAATACCTGATGGAGCTGGAGGGGTGCGGGAGAGGGGTGAAAATGAGATCCTCATCATGAATGCCTCACACAGCAAAGGCTCACTCACTACCCATTTGGTCAGACTATCCATTTGGCATTGACTTATCAAAAGGCTACAATGTAACTTTTATTCTCAGGGGGCAAAAGCCAGGATGAAAACAAAGACATGCGGTCATATAACCAGAGTGAAAAACAAAACTTTTACAAAGTTGACAGATAACATTTATTAAAACATGTCATACAAAAGGGCATGGTCTCTTCTATAAGAAGAAAATATTAAACAGTAACATTCAATTAAGTAAAACCATGCTGTACACTGAAGACAGCGATAAAGACAAAACTATTCAACTTTTGCAACACAGGCGTAACATTTCACAAAATATCAATAAGATATGCACCTAATGATAATCTGTTTATCATCAAATGGTTTTGTGGTCTAAGAGTCACCTGACTTGCATAAATAAAGTAATTTTCTGGAAGAAACATTGGGAACCTCATAAAAAGAAAGAAGGCAGCAGCAACTGACATTATGACACAGGCTTCAAGCAACACTAAAAAAAAGAAAAAAAAAAAGTCACATTTGCAAAATGTGTTCCAGCATCTTCCCATTGGGCACTATCAGTAGAGATTTGAAATAAGAAACATGTACCTTTAAATATATAAGTCGCAAAGAAAAAAAACCACCAAACAACCAAACCCTGGTTTTACTCAACAAAGTTAGCAACCCATGAAAGCAATTAAATCACAAAATTAGTGTGGCACAGACAGGGGTTGGGGAAGGGGGTGAATATGCTGCATGGTTTCCAGCATTCCTAAATGAGGCCTTTACAAACACCTGGATTTGGTGTTGATGGAGCCCTCCCCACCCTCACGCAGGGAGCTGCGGCAAATCCCCAGGGCAAACACAACTGGGCCACTTCTGCTCTGCCCCCATGTCACTTCCGTAGCAGTTTGGGGATGTGCCTGCCTCGTGCCTTCACAGGAAAGGGTCACTGAGACCAAGCGGTTCTTCCAGACAGCTAGAAGCCAGGACTGGGTCAGTTTAGTTCAGCAAATGGCCACTAGAATGGAGAAGACCCTTTTTGGGCAGACTCTTCGAAAGTTGTGGCCGGCAGAAGGGATTAGAGAAAGGTGAGATCTAGAAATCAGAAACAGGCTGGGGCCCCGGAGCGCCTGAGGGTAACCCTCAACAAGTGAGGAAAGGCTACGGTAGTCCTTCCTTAGACAGTGATCCCTACTTGACCAAATGGATTGCTGTAATGTGTAGATCTAAAATTAAAGGCATGGTATAAATACTAATATTAAATACCACTGGTGGTGCCTTGAAGCCCTTTCCCACTGGGATTGGAGAAGAACCACAGTTAAGACTCAAATTAGGGGACAAATACTTGGTTGTAGGCCATTAACACGATCCCTGAAAGACTGTTTGGAAAATGTTACCCACAACTATCCAAACTCATTTGGAAGGATAAAGATTTTTCTAAAGCTGTACTGAGGCTATGGAGAGAGACTATCCAACCCAGAGTGGGCAGGAGAAAAAAAGGTAGTAAACCAGTACGATCTCCTAATTCTAAAAAGCAACGTTTATAAAAATTCACTTTCACTATCCAAACTAAGGCAATCTCTTTCCCCCGCCTCTCTGAACATGGCCAGCATTTCAGATGCCCAACCACCTCGCAGGGTCTGGCTGACCGGATTAGCAACCCGAATTTTCAAGAAACCCCAACTACCATAAACAACTTAAAACAGATGTGAGGAACTTACACTTTAAATTCTATACTTAGGTGATGTACATCTAAGGATTTCAATAAAAGACACCTTTCATTCACAACACACGAGGTAAGTCCCAGCACAACTGACTACTTCCCAATTTGCCACCCACGGGCTGCCCACCACTCCTGCCTAAACAAGAGTTCTTCAACATTACTCATAACAAAGGTGCTGTGCTAATTTCAGCATAACTGAAGAACCATGATTTTTCTGGAATAGTTTTATCTGACCTCTGAGACTCTTCTCCCAAAATGTCCCAATGCTCATTTGAATACAATCTTTAATGGGAAACAGCACAGCAAACTGTCCAAATCATTAGAAAATGACTTGCTAACACCATGGAAGAGGGTGACCAGCTTTTGGCAGAACAAAATGGCTTCACTGCCTTGGTACTAAATTCAGTAGGAATAAAAAAAAAAAAATTCTTCTCACACATAATGGCTAGGATCATCCCTAAAACCCACTGGCTTCTAACACACACACACACACACACACACACACACACAAAAAAGAAGGAGCAATTGAATTCTGCTTGCAGTCACCTCTATACATACCTGTCAGGTATGCAGAGAAAGGACTGTTAACCATGAAGTTTCGACACAAACAGAATATTAATGTGGCAAACAACCAAGAGGTAATATCTAGTTTCTACGTTAAAAAAAAATCAATATATATATATTTATAATAAACTTTTAAATACAAAGTGCTTTTTATATATTGAGACTGATACAGTGTTAATGAATAGATCCCTGTTTTGTAATGTTGATTACAAGAGTTAACTTGTATAAATATTTTCTTTCCCCTTTCCGGACAATGTTCAACAAGTAAATGCCTTTATGGTTGGACCTTGAGGACTGGAGGCCATTGCTGGCAATGTCATTAGAGCAAAGCCAAACTTTTAAAACAAAATTTCCCCTCAAATCCAGGAAAAGTTATTTTTATTTTAAGGGAAAAAGTTTCCACTTCGAAGTAAAAGACCAGTAATTTGTGGAAAAGCTGATGTGTCAGAGCAGCACCCTGTCCTACCCTGGTGAGACCTTCAGGTACCCGACGAGCTGAAAAGCCTCCTGAATAGAGGCTTCCTTTTTAACCGAAAACATCTGCCCAAGCTGCAGAAAAGATCCAAGAACAGCTGCTCTTCTTGCTGGTTTCCGGTGCGTACAGCTATGTGGACTTGTAAATTTATGCAGCTTTACCTAGAATTTGGGAACATTACTCTGTAGAACTACCTTCTAAAATTAGGGTTCCTTCTTTCCCCCTTTGAAAACACGTTCTAGCACTCCTAAAGAACTGGCAGCATGAGCTCAGTGCGCCCCTCTAAGACTACCTCCCCCACCAGTGTATTTTCAAGACTCCTTTTGCTTGGGCAGTTTTTTGTTTTTTGGGTTTTTTTTCCTGCCGCTCAAAAATCTGCTACTCAGCAATTCTCACTGACAGTTGGGAGTGTTACTGTAGCTCTCCATAAACTTCCACACACAGGTAACTCTCAGCCATGACTTCTGGCTCGTTCCCACTAACTATGGTCACAGGCCATGACTTCTGGCTCGTTCCCACTAACTATGGTCACAGACTGACCCCCTCAGGAAGCATCATAATCAGAGAGAAATGGCTGCAGCAGCCAATGGTACCATGGTCAGAGTCAAAGCAGGCTACACGCCTACTAGCCACAGAGCAGATCCCACTGTGTGGATGCTATAATTAAACAGGATTTGGGACAGCAAACCAATTAGAAATACCTACCTCTGGCACTCTAGAGAATTACAATTAGATACAATTGTCCAAACTAAATGTTAGTACTAAATACAAAATTTTGCCTTATCAAGAGTCTGAAACACATCGTGACAGTGGCATCTTAACAGAAATTGAAGCTTGTACCGTAAGTCATCTGTTTCATCCTTAGAACATCACCCTCTCAGCATCTCCACAGTTTTCAGTTAAAATACCCTTTAGAGAGAATAAAACCAGAGAAGAGAGCTCTATTACACTTTTGCACCCTAGGAATCACATTATGTGCAGCTTTTACATTAAGTAGCATTTCATTCAGTGAGGCGGCTACTAAAACAGATCCACGTCACCTAAGTTGTCTATGGTGAGAGCTAAATAAAATTCCAACCTGACCTCGTAATAAGTGATGCAAATTTGCTGCCACCTGAAACAGAACTGGTAGGCTGGCGTCCAGTTCCAAGTGCGGTCCTCTATCACCAAGTCCACCTGCCTCAATCACAACAACGGGCCTGAAGTTTTACCTCGACAGCTGGGAGGTGGGTTAACTCTTCCCCCATTACCCATTCCAGGCCTGGACAGGAACATAGAAATTTGAGGAATTAGATTTTTAAATTGGCCTACTTAGAGCTGGTCTTTCAGAAATATCTTCCTTTTTTTTTTTAAGCTTCTCTCATAATAGCAAGTAGCACGCATCATCTGTGCCCAGATTTGCATAATTACCATAGTTTATTTTTGTGCCTGCCACTCAAGGGCCAGATCCTATTTTTAGTTAGCCTCAGTCGTATTCTGCTCAGCCTTTACAGCTTCATAGGACTTGGTACAAGAAGTCACATGCCTGTGGAAACTATCCCTCCACATAAATCTCTTTGCACAAATATTACACTCATATGGCTTAATGCCTGTATGAATTTTCATGTGGCCCACGAGATGATGCTTCATTTTGAATTTCTTACCACAGACACCACAGCCATAAGGCCGAAGACCGAGGTGCATGCTCATGTGTCGATCTCTCTGACTCTTGTGAGTGAAACTTTTCCCACACTGACAAGGATACAGCTTGTCGGTGGCTGAGAATCCTAAATGGGAAGCTTCTTCTTTAATCCCTGTTACCATTTCAATATTCTCACTGTAGCCTGATGCTAGGGCACCTTCCTGTCTGTGCCCAATTAGACTCCCATCTGACCTCTCTCCAGAAAACTCTTCCATTGAAGAGCCATAGAAATCCACCTGCTCATCATAATTGCTTTCATCAGCCTGCTCATCAAACTCCACTTCCACTTTTTTTTCCCCGATGTGGAAGTCTTCCTCTACTCCCGAAGGCTGGACCGAGTGCTCTGTCTGCATAGTATTGATGGATTCAGTGACCTGGTGCTCATCATATGGTGCGTGCACATCCATGCCTTCACATGCCTGTTCAAAGCGCTCAGGCTTCACGTGGATCCAGCGTTTGTGAGCCATTATGCTGGGCTTGCTGTACATGGGCCGGGTGTAATGGAACTCGGCACTGTCGCTGGCCCCCTCCTCCCCATCCTGACTCGCCATTTCCGTGCTCAGCCGGTCATGCTCTGTGGATGAGTTGCTGGGAAGATATTCCTGCTCAGTGAGCTGAGATGACAGCTCATCTTTGGTGCTCTCCTCTTCATTCTCTCCATCCCTCAGTTCCTGGGCTTTGGGGAAATCAGCATGGCCCCCAGAGCCCAGCTCAAAGCTCTCTACCAGACCATTATAACTACTGCTACTTGGAGACTGGTGGTCACTGCCATGATTTAACTTCTGACAAAGGACTGCAGGGTTTCCCTCCAAAACCTCAGTGCATTTGTCTACCACATGCCACATCTGCAGGAAGCTCGCTGCTGTTAAGTAACTAACAATTTCTGGAGCAGGCATGACTAGACGTCCCGTATAACTAGATAAGAGAATGTTCTCAAATACTCTTGGGTTCATCACATCAGGTAAAACAATCCTCCTGCTGTTTTTCAGGAGCACCTGGTCACAGAAGTAGGGTGAACTGGCCGCAAGGACAGCTTTGTGGGCCCGGAAAATGTGGCCTTGGACAACGATGGAGACATCACACAACTGTCCTTGCTGGCGCTGCTGGTTCAGTTTCTGCAGGATGGTGCTGGAAAAATCAGGAAATTCTACTCGAAAAGAGTTTGTTCCAGGCTCCATTTCATCACAAATCTTGTTCAGTGCTACAAGAGAAAGAAAAATTAGTACTAATTCCAGCCCAAAGGGAGACTTACTGATCACTAAGAAAACCACGACAAGCTCCAGAGTTCCATCAAGTGCCCTTGCCCGTGGGCACTAGTGGACGAAGCAGTGTCCCCCCCCTTCCTCCCCCGCAGCAAGGCTCACAGCTGTGAGTCGGCCCCAAACAGCAACTGCTGGCCACCTTTGTGGTATTAACTCTTGATCCTGCCTACGTCTGTGAATGAGAGAACAGAATCCACAGAGACGTGGATATACAAATCTTCTAAATAAAACCACATTTCTAGTCCAAACAACACGGTACCTATCCAAACGACAGAATTTTTAGGAGACCTCAGATTCAATCCACATTTGTCAAGCTGTGGTGAGGAAGTAAGGATGGAATTGTGGCAAAGAAAAACTATGTAAAGGTTCTGAGACAAGAATGAACTCAGCAACTAACTGCAAGGAACTGCAGGACCATTAGAGGCTATACGCCAGCGTGGGGGTGAGGGGAAGAAGGGCTCACGCGGCCAGAACAATTTTGCCTTTGGTTCTTCAGCACCACAGGGGCGAACTCACCGAAGCCCCAAACAATGTGTTTCTCTGGTGGCCATCAGAATTTTAGCCCTTTAAGAGCTTCTGATGTGAAGCAGAATGAAGTGGGAAGGAAAGGTATTCCTTCTATCTGGTGGTCTCCAAGTTGTTTCTAGACCAAAGAGCATGGTAAATATTGGCCCTGTTACTGAATGAACTCAATCCGAAGATAAAGTTATAATAAAGAATAAAGGAGTGCCTGTGCTGTTACTGTAAATATATTTTGCAGGGTAGTCAAGCATTAGAGAAAATTTCAAACAGCAACAATCAATAAGATAAACTCCGTTTGAGATCTTGTTCATGCACCTTAATTCCATAGTAAATTAAAATAAACCAGTAAACCCAAGAGATTTATTGGCGCTGTCACCTGGCTCTCATGCTATATCCAAACATTGCTAAATGTCAGATTTCCTAAGTATGAGATTAAAAAACAAACAAACAAACCCAAAGACTGAAAGTTATCTCTGAGACAGGAAGAAAGACCAAGAAAAGAAACTAACGTTTCTTGAGTAATTACTGTATAGCAGGGACTGTACACCTTTTTTTTTTACTTAACCTTTATAATTGACTTTGCAAAAGTGGAGACTGATATTCTCAAGTTCAACTACTTCAAGTTAACTTTCCCAAGGTTAAAATAAGAGCTAATTTTTGTTAAATTGGGATCTGATTCTAGGTCTCTATGACTTCAAAGCCCATGCTATTTTTCCTATAACATCATTCTGCCTCTTCTAGGAAGATGCCAAAATATCAGGTTACTCATTATTAATTTTTAGAGGTAAAACAGTGTTTTTAGAAAGAAGTATTAATTTACAGCTATACCTCTTAAAACATTTCATGATAATTAAAAGCAAAAATAGACCAGGAAATAAACTATTCAGGTATTTAGGGGCACCTGGGTAGTTCTGTCGTTACACATTGGCCTTTGGCTCAGGTCATGATCCCGGAGTCCTGGAATACAGCCCCGCATTGGGCTCCCTGCTAGGCAGGAAGCCTGCTTCTCCCTCTCTCACTCCCCCTGCTTGTTTCCCTCTCTAGCTGTGTTTCTCTCTGTCAGATAAATAAATAAAATCTTTAAACAACAACAACAAAAACAACCAAAAAAACTATTCAGGTATTTGCAATTTCAAAAGGAGAAGTTAAACAGTATATAAATGTAAGACTTATAAGTA
Organism: Spilogale gracilis; assembly: GCA_004023965.1. Taxonomy (NCBI): domain Eukaryota; kingdom Metazoa; phylum Chordata; class Mammalia; order Carnivora; family Mephitidae; genus Spilogale; species Spilogale gracilis. The sequence continues at coordinate 74,683 of PITA01006327.1, forward strand.
TGGAAATTCTGAGAACTATATCAGGGTATACAGATTCTCTGCTAGATCTCATCACTGTAGAATTTGGGTTTTAGCTATTTTAAAAAAGGGGGGGATAATACACACATGTAAAGGCATTTACAGAACGTTGTTTAAAAAAAAAACAACAAATTCCTCACCATTTATTCCTATTCCCCTTCCCAAAGAAAATCACCATTAACAAACTCATGTACTTCTAGAAACTTTTATGTGCATATATCAGAATAAATCATATATACCCTTAAAAATCCTTGCCAAATGGGTTCATTACCTACATTTTATTCTGTATTTAGCCTTTGTCACATAATAGATCTTGCAGAACTTCTGACACGGTATAGATGGACTGTGTACCCCAAAATTCATGTTGACACCTATTCCCTAAATGTGACAGCATTTGGAGGAGGGTTTTTAGGTGGTGGTGAGGTCACAAGGGCAGAGTCCTCATGAATGGAATTAGTGCTCTTATAACAGAGTGACCAGGGGCACCTGGTTGGCTCAGCTGGTAAGAGTATGTGACTCAATCTCAGGGTTGAATTGAGTTTGAGCCCCACACTGAGCGGACAGTTTAATAAAAACATTAAAAAATTAAAAAAGACACTGAGATTACTTTGTCCTTTTGGCCATGTGAAGACACACGGAAAAGACAAGCTATTTATGAACTAGGGAGAGGGCCCTCCCTAGACACTGAATCTGCAAGCGCTTTGACCTTGGACTTCTCAGGCTCCAGAGCTCTGAGAAATAAATTTCTGTTGTTTTTAAGCCACCCAGTCTATGGTATTCTGTTATAGTAGCCCATATGGACTAATGTACCATATCAGCACAGAAAGCACTAATTCAGTTCTGTTTAATGACTATATAGCTCCTGCTACATGGGCATATCCTAATTTAAGGAGCTCTTTTCTTATAGAATTTCAATTGTCTGGGCTTTTGAAATCAAGAGCAATGCTATTATAATATACACAATATAATTATTCACCTCATTATAACTATCTTAGCATATCTCTGGAAATATCTATAAGGTAATCTCTACCAATGGAATTGCTGGGTTAAAGGGTTGTGCATTTGACATTGTGATGTATATTACAAAGTTACTTTCCAGAAAGGTTGTACAAAGACACACCCCTACCAACAATGAACAGGGACTATTCCTCCACACTCTTTAACACTAGACATTATCAAACCAGGGAAAAAAAAGTTTGCAAATCTCCTAAGTAAATAATTCATGATTCACTGTTGTTTTGATCAACATTTCTTTAATTATGAATGAGAATGATACTCTTTATTCATTGTTTACTGGTCATCTGTTTTTCCTATAAGTTATCAGTAATATTCTTTGCTCAAATAAATTGGGCAATTCATCTTACTGATTTGTCGTTTTTTATAAATGCAAGAAATTTACTTTGAAATGTATACAAATAACCCAATCTTTGCTTTTATGGCTCCAGGGTTTTGTGTTAGACATATAAAGGCATTCCCAACTCCAAGATTATTTTTAAAAAGTAAAAAGAATTATTTAATTTTTCCCCCCTGGTACCATTAAAAAAAAAAAAAGGCATTTAAATGTTTAATATACAAAGAGTTTGTTTTGGCATAAGGAGTAAGGTTGGGATTCCAGCCCTCTTCCCTCTAAAATGTCTAGCTTATTTTTCCAACACTGTTACTGAATACTAATCTTTTCATCAAGATTTCAAGTATCTTTTGTGGAATCTTGAGTGACTGAGAACAAGACTTTTAAAAACAATTCTACAAAAATAAATGTCTTAAGTGATATTAAAGGAAATGGTGGAGTAGGAAACTCTAGGGATCAGTCCCTCTGCTAAAAAACCCAGTAAGCTGTTGAATAATCCGAATCAACTATTTGAGAACTCTGGGATCTGATCAGACACTTGTCACAACCAAGACAATGCTGGCTGAAGGGAGAGGCTGTTGAGCCTCACCAAAAGAGCTGTAGGCACAAGCCAACTGTAATCCCCATTCCTCACACGTGTGCCAGCCTGTGGGACAGTGGCCCACATTCCTAAAGTGGCCAGCTCATACCAGGGAGGATAACAAGGATTACATCCTTCAAAAGCTGGGGGGGCGGGGGGGGGGGGAGGTTGCATTCTGGCCAGTATGGTGGATCCACATAGCTTTGTTTTGGCCTGCTCAAGCTGCAGTGGCTTCCCCAGCAGCGTCAATCATACACTTTTTTTGGATTGTAAGATTTTGAAAAGACAAACACACTCCCCAGCTCCCTCACTCCCAGGACCTGGGTCAAAGTATTTAAGGAAGTCTGTCAGGGCACAGGCTGACCATATAATAAAGCAAAAAAAACAAAAACAAAAACAAAAAAAACCCAAATAAGGCACCTGGGTGGCTCAGCGGGTTAAAGCCTCTGCCTTCGGCTCAGGTCATGATCTCCAGGTCCTGGGATGAAGGCCCGCATCGGGCTCTCTGCTCAGCAGGGAGCCTGCTTCCTCCGCTCTCTCTGCCTGCCTCTCTGCCTACTTATGATCTCTCTCTCTGTCAAATAAATAAATAAAATCTTAAAAAAAATAAAGCAACAAAAACTTCAGCGGCTACATGCAATAAGGGCTATATAGACTTTGCAAAATCATTTGGAAAAAACTGCCATGCAAACAGACAACTTCAGCCCTCAACTAAAGTAATGACAGAAATCCCACAGGATGGAAAGAATCTGATCTCAAGAGTTACCATATTAGAATACATAAAATGTTCAAGCTCTCAACCAAAACCCAAAAAGTATACAAAGAAAAAGGAAAATAGGTGCATGTACAAGAAAAAGAATATTAGAAACTATCCCAGAGGAATTTCAGACATTGAAATTACTAGCCTAAATTGTTAAATCCTCTGCCTTGTATATGCTCAAATTGCTTTAAGAAAATAAATAAATAAAAAGACATATCCAAAAAAGCCCACTATGGACAAAAAAACTCAAGGAAATCAGGAGAAAAATGTCAATAAAAGTATAAAAATATAAAAACCAAATTCTGGAGCCAAGAATAATAGCTGTGCCGTGGGCTGCACTGTATCCCTTCAAAATTCATGTTGAAGCCCTGACTCCCCAAGTACCCTAGAATGTGACTGTTTTGAGACGTAAGGCCTTTAAAGAGGCAATTAAAATAGGTGAGGTGTGCACAATGTGAGGATAGAGTAGAAAGAAGGCCACCTGTGGGCGCCTGGGTGGCTCAGTAGGTTAAGGCCTCTGCCTTCGGCTCAGGTCATGATCTCAGGGTTCTGGGATCGAGGCCCGCATCGGGCTCCCTGCTCAGTAGGGAGCCTGCTTCCTCCTCTCTCTCTGCCTGCCTCTCTGCCTACTGGTGATCTCTCTCTCTGTGTCAAATAAGTAAATAAATCTTAAAAAAAAAAAGAAAGACGGCCATCTGTAAGCCGAGAAGAAAGGCCTCAGGAGAAACCAAGTCTACTAACACCATGATCTTGGTGTTTCAGCCTCCGGAAACTGTGAAAAAACAAATTCCCATTATTTAACCATCTAGTCTGTGGTGTTCTGTTTGAAAGACACAGGAGACAAATACAAGTTGAAATAAAAAATCCACAAGAGGAGTTCAATGGCAAATTTAAGTACGCAAAAGGAAAAAAAAATCAGCAAACTCAAAGACAAAGTGATTGCAATTATCCAGTCAGAGGGAGAGAAAGAAAAATGAAGAGAAATGAGCACAATCTGAGGTACCTACGGGACACCATCAAATGTGCCAACATGTACACCACGGGAGTTTCCAAAGAAAGAAAAGGTAGAAACAGTATTAAAAGAAATATTGGTAGAAAACTTCCCAAATTTGGGGCAGCTGGGTGGCTTAGTCATTAAGCATCTGCCTTCAGCTCAGGGCATGATCCTGGAGTCTCGGGATTGAGCCCCGAATCAGGCTCCCTGCTCGGCGGGAAACCTGCTTCTCCCTCTCTCACTGCCCCTGCTTGTGTTCCCTCTCTGGCTGTGTTTCTCTCTGTCAAACAAACAAACAAACAAACAAACAAACAAACAAATAAATAAATAAAGGGATCCCCTGGGGCGCCTGAGTGGCTCACTGGTTAAGCCTCTGCCTTCAGCTCTGGTCATGATCCCGGAGTCCCAGGATTGAGTCCCACATCGGGCTCCCTGCTCAGTGGGAAGCCTGCTTCTCCCTCTCTCACTCCCGCTGCTTGTGTTCCCTCTCTGGCTGTGTTTCTCTCTGTCAAATAAACAAAATCGTTTTTAAAAAAAGAGATCCCTCATAATAATTCCAAGGCATATGAAAGAATAAAGACCAGTGATAAAGATTAACAACATAAACATAAAAACTGTTATTATTCTTTTGACTTATAACTGTTTTCCTGTATGCTTTAAAAGACAAATGCATAAAACAATACTTATAAATCCATGTCAGTAGACAACATATGAAAATGCAATCCATGACAATAACAATATGAAGGGGGAGGGATGGATATGTAAGGAACAGAGTATGTGTGTACTACTGAAACTAAGTTTGGGGGTGCCTGGGTGGCTCAGTTGGTTAGGCATTCAACTTTTATTTCGGCTCAGGTCATGATCTTAGGGTCCTGGGTGTGCTTAAGATTCTCTCTCTCTCTCTCTCTCCACATCTCCCCACCCCCACTCAGGCACACCTGTGCACTATCTCTTTTTTAAAAAAAAAGGGAACTAAGTTTGAATTAGTTAAACTAGGTTGCTCCTAAGTTTAAGACGTTAATTGTAAACCTCAATGTAATTACTAAGAAAAGAATATACATGAAAAGGAAGGAAGAGAATTAAAATGGCAATCCAAAAGAAGAGTAAATAAATGTTTTTATTTTATTTTTTTAACGGTTTTTAAAGGTAGTAATGGAGGAATTATAGAACAAAAAACATACAAGATATACAAAAAACAGCCAAATGGTAGAAGTAAATTCTTCATTATCAGTATTTAAATGTAAATGGATTACACTCCCCAATTAAAGGTGGAAATTGGCAGAATGGATTAAAAAACATGATTTATTTATATTTTGTCTGTAAGAGACAAGTAAAATGAGAGAAAAGACATTCCATGCAAAGAGTAACCAAAAAGAGCTGGAGTGGCTATACTATCAGACAAAATAGACTTTAAGTCAAAAGATTACAAGAACAAAGTACATTATATATTGGTAGAAGGTGCAATCTATCAAGATGATTTAATAAACACATATGTACCTAACAAGAGAAATATATATATGGCACAAAATATATAAAGCAAAAATAGACAAAACTGAACAGAGAAACAGACCAATCTACCACAACAGGTGGTAACTCCAATTCCTCACTTTCAGTAATAGACAGAAAAAACCAGACTTAGGATCTCTAAGGAAATAGGGGACTTAACATTACAACAAATCAGTGACACTTAAAAGAATACAGAATATAAAAAGTAATAAAGCTCTGATACATGCTACAATATAAACACTGAAAACATTATGTTAAATCATCCTAAACACTAACTTAAAGAAGCCGGACACAAAAGGACACGTTGCATAATTCCACTTATGTGAAATATCTAGAATAGGCAAATTCAGAGACAAAAAGTAGATCAGAGGTTATTATGGACTCGGGAATTAGAAATGGGAATTACTACGTAATGGGTAGGGTTTCTGTATGGTGCGATGAAAAAATTTGGGAAGTTAGAAAGTGGTGCTGTTTGTGTGACACTATGAGTGTAATTAATGCCACTTGAAAATCGTTAAAACGGTAAATTGAGTGATATATGTATTTTTTACCACACATTAAAAAAAAAAAACTGGGGGAAAAAAATAAAGTCACGTAACCTTATTTTCAACTATGTCAAGGTGGTAATGGTCCTTATAATTTAGAAGTATCTAACTTCTTGGGTGCCTGGCTGGCTTAGTTGGTGGAGCATGTGAATGTGACTCCTGAGCTCAGGGTTGTTTGAGCTCCGTGGGGGATGTAGGTTATAGAAAAATATAAAGAAAATACAAGTATCTGACCTCTGGCCTTAACTTTGGATGAATGTGGTATTTCTGCATATTCCCTGATCTTACTAACATGCAAAGCCTGAATCTCTCCTTCAGGTTTTCCTGCTATATAAGCCTACTGTTATAAGCTCACAAGCAGTTGTTATCTATATTAATATCAATTTTTAAAAACTTTCACAGTAGTAGTTAACTCACTAAAACACATAAATAAGTACACCACCATAAAATACTATATGCAAAGTACCGTGGGGAAATTTCTAAAATGATACGGAATCTCACTGTCCAGAGTTCATAATCTGGTAGGGGAGATTTAAAAAAAATGCATACAAACCTGTTATTCAAGGCAAAGCACAATAAAAGCACCACGAGAGAATTACAAACTCAAGAGAAATTAAGAGGAGGCAACCTGGTATATCCTATAGTCCTATATCCTTTCATAATAAATTTTAGAGCACCAGGAAGACGAGGGCAGTATATAATTTTACCATCTACTATATACTAACCAAAAAATCTAGGAAAAATGAAAAAAAATTGGCCTTAGTCCTGGAAGCCAGTGACCAGACGTATCTGGCTAAACTTTAATTAAGGGCAGAGTTGAGATGGGGCCAGACCGAAAAGAGACTTCACCCTTGCAACTCCACCTACTACCTCAGGCAATCCTGATACAGTAGCAGCAATCCTGAGAGAACACTGATGCCTGTTCACTGGAAGGTGCATCCAGGCTGAAATCCCACAGTGGACTATGGGACAGGTCCTGCAGATTACCGACATTCATAGCTGGCTATATTGGAATACCAAAGGTTGCACAGTGCCTCAGCAGAAATTTAAAAAAAAAAACTTGACACGAGAGGGTGGGGCTCAGCAGCAGCCCCAGGAAGGAGGCAGAGACATTTGCCAGCTGGGCCAAAGAGACTAAAGTAAGTCCCTGGGTGCTCAGTCCATTGAGCATCTTGCCTTCAGTTTGGCTCATGATTTCAGGGTCCTGGGATCAAGCCCCTCATCTGGCTCTCTGCTCAGCAGGGAGTCTGCTTCTCCCTCTCCCTCTCCCTCTGTGCGTGTACTCTCTCAAATAAATAAAATCTTAAAAAACAAGTTCACTAACACAGAAGAAAGTGCACAGAGCTCAAGCTCTCCTAAGAGTACCTAAGACCTAGCCTCTGGTCCTAGCCATTGAAGTTAAACCCTGGTGTCAGGATGGTTCAGACTATCCTCCAGCTAAACAGCTAAGAGTTGATTCTAACAGCATTACAGTATATAGTAAAGAAACAAACAAACAAACAAACAAAAGAAAACCAAAACAACCAAACAACCCACCCACAAAGGGGGAAATATTTTAGACCCAAGCAAAATGTTTCCCATTAAAGAATTAAAAACTTGGTTTTATTTTGCAAGGGCATGGGATCTGTAAAATACACTTTACAATAACAAAAAAGAAGAAAACAGTAAGGGATAAACAAAGAACACAGTTTTTGTTGCTGTTGCTTTTTTTAAAGTAAGCTCTATGCCCAGTGTGGAGCTTGAATTTAATATCCCAAGATCAAGAGTCACATGCCATACTGACTGAGCCAGGCAGATGCCCCTAAAGAGCACAGCTTAGATACCATTTTTACTTTTATTTATTTTATTTTTATTTTTAGTAGGCTCCATGACCAATGTGGAGTCCAATGTGGGGCTTGAATTCATAACCCTCAAGTCAAGACTTGAGATGAGATCAAGAATCAGATGCTTAACTGACTGAGCCACAAAGGTGCCCCCCAATAGCATTTTAATTTTTTAATTTTAATTTTTTTTTAAGATTTTATTTATTTATTTGACAGAGAGAGAGAGATCACAAGTAGGCAGAGAGGCAGGCAGAGAGAGAGGAGGAAGCAGGTTCCCTACTTAGCAGAGAGCCTGATGCAGGCCTCGATCCCAGGACCCTCAGATCATGACCTGAGCCGAAGGCAGAGGCTTTAACCCACTGAGCCACCCAGGCGCCCTAATTTTTTTTTTTTTTTATTTGTCTGCCAGAAAGAGCAAGAGAGAGCACGCAAGTGTGCGTGCATGCACGCATGCTCACGCAGACACACACACAAGCAGGGGGAGAGGCAGAGGGAAAAGCAGACTCCCTGCTGATTCTGGGATTATGACCTAAGCGGGAGGCAGACACTTAACCAACTGAACCACCCAGGTGCCCCTAAATAGCATTTTTAAAATGATGGTTCCACAAACTTATGAAAACATGGTCCTTAGGAAAAAAGAGCTGATGACTTAAAGATAAAATGTAGAGAAACTAATAACAGAGCAGAAATGTAAACAGGCAATTAGGTACAGAACTGCAACAGTAGAAAATGGAATCAGTGATGTGGAAAGCACTCTGGGGGAACTTCCATCAAAATGCAGAAGGAGGATAAATATATGAAAACAGCAAGAAAGAAAGGAATAGAACAAGAGAAAAGGGAATAGAGATCCAACGTATATGGCTAGTGTCCTTGAGACAAAGAACTGAATGGAGTAGAAGGAGCAATCAAATAAAATATTTAACAGAAGAAAATTTCTGAATGAAAAATATTGAGTATTCCGAAGTCTTGCTTCAGTAGTGGGGGCAAATTAGCCCCAAACAAAATGCAGCTCTGGTCCTGTTAAACAGATCTTGAAAACAAGCCTCAAAAGGATCAAACTATTTAGAATATTTACACAGTATGAAAATAGCCAGAGCCCAAGAAAGCAGAAACCAAGAAATTCATGCCTGCTACCTAATGAAAAAACCATCAGGCATACAAAGAAAAAGGAAAATATAACCCATAATAAAGAAAAAAAAAATCCGATCACAGAAACAGACCCAGAAATGACAAATTGATATAACTGGTAGAAAATTCTGTATTCCACAAGTTTAAGAAAACAGGAAAATTAAGCATAGTACATAAACAGAGAAGCTATAAAAAAAAAAAACACACACAAAAAAACCCAAATCAAATTTCTCCAGATTAAACACAAATAAGCATGGGCCCTGGGGGCTTAGCCATTAAGTGTCTCCCTTCGGCTCAGGTCATGATCCCCGGTTTCTGGGACTGAGCCCCACATCAGGCTCCCTGTCTTAACAGGAAGCCTGCTCCTCCCTCTCCCACTCCCCCTGCTTGTGTTCCCTCTCTGTTTGTCTCTTTGTCAAATAAATAAATAAAACAAAATAAAAATACAAATAAGCAAACACTGAGGAATAACACCAATGCAGAAAAAAGATCAGTTACCTGAAAATGAAGCAATAGAAAACAACCTAAAATAAAATGGCGGGGGCAGGGGGACAAAAAAGGTGAGGGGAAGGGGAAGCAAGGCATCAGTGAATCCTGAGACAACCTCAAGGCACCTATTTGGAGTCCTGAAGGAGAAGAGGTGAAGGGTATAAAAACTGAAATTTGAAGAAATAACCAAAATCTTTCCAAATTTCATGAATACAACCAACCCCCACATCCAAGAACCTCAACGAATTCCAAGCACAAGAAGCATAAAGAAAATTTCCCCAAGCTATACCATTCAAATTACTTCAAACCTGTAATAAGAAAACTCTCAAAAGCAGCCAGAGGAAAAAAGACCCATTTTGTACAGAGAAGAAAGGATAAGAAAGGCCACAAACTTCCTGTCAGAAACAATGTCAGTCAGGGGACGGTAGACAATGCAAGACAGGTAAGTACTAAAAGAAACAACCTGTCAACCTATATTCTATACCCAATCAAAATAGCTTTCAAATAAATACAAAATACTTGTTCAGATACAGAAAAGGTTAACAGAATTCATCACCAAAAAGGTCAAAAGTCAAAAGAATGGGCTTATGAAAACAACAGTTAGACAGGCAACATTATTAATACCAAAGTAAGATTCAATGTAGATTCAAATGGGACAAAAGCTTATTGTTCTTATTTTTTTGCAAGTTTATTGTTGGTTAATGACTTCCATAACTCACAGTGAGAGTTATCCTGCAAACTATGTGTAAATGCAATATAGTCTGCAGGAAACAAGAGTGACAGAAATCATAATTGTAGTAAGAAACAAAATTTTCCCTCTTTTAATCCTTAATCAGGTAGGCAAAGGATAACTGGGACATAGAAACTTAGACTGGTATCACTAGTAATGCTAATTTAAATGAAACATACAACCTCTACAGTCTACAAATAACACATCTTCTTTTTTAAGTTTTTATAGGACACTTACAAAAAAAAAAAAAAAAAAGTGGGCACAGAGAGCATCAGTTATCCCCAAAGCAGAAATGCACACACCAGAGCACATCTGATTACATGTGATAGTAAGGAAAAAAATCTTAAAAACCACACCCAAAAATTAAACCAAATTCTTTTTTTTTTTTTTTTTTAAGATTTTTAAATTTATTTGACAGAGAGAAACACAGCCAGAAAGGGAACACAAACGGGGGGAGTGAGAGAGGGAGAAGCAGGCTTCCCACCGAGCAGGCAGCCCGATGTGGGGCTCAATCCCGGGTCTCCGGGATCATGACCTGAACTGAAGGCAGTCGCTTAACCAACTGAGTCACCCAGGCGCCCTTAAACCAAATTCTTTATTCTAAAACAATGAAGAAACTAAAACTGGCATGTCAAATCCACAAAATTAGGAATAAGAAATGGGCTATAACGATATTATAGAAACTTTAAGACAGAAGACAATTCCATACTAAGAAATTTAAAAATCTCATGGATAAAATTTTTTAAAGATTTTATTTATTTGACAGAGAGAAACACAGCTAGAGAGGGAACACAAGCAGGAGTGAGAGAGGAAGAAGCAGGCCTCTTGCCAAGCAGGGAGCCCAATGAGGGCCTCGATCCCCCCCGGGATTCTGGGATCATGACCTGAGCTGAAGGCATACCCTTAACAACTGAACCAGCCAGGCACCCCTCATGGATAAAGAGTTTTATAGAAAAATATAAACTAGGGGCGCCTGGGTGGCTCAGTTGGTTAAGCGACTGCCTTCGGCTCAGGTCATGATCCCGGAGACCCAGGATCCAGTCCCACATCGGGCTTCCTGCTCGGCAGGAAGCCTGCTTCTCCCTCTCTCACTCCCCCTGCTTGTGTTCTCTCTCTGGCTGTGTTTCTGTCAAATAAATAAAATCTTAAAAAAAAAAAAAAAAGAAAAGAAAAGAAAAATATAAACTATTAGAATTGACCTGAGAAGAAAAAAAAAATATGAACAGATAACTGTGCAGAAATTATGAAACAGTTCAAATAATTTCCAAAGGCACACCAGGCCTAAAATAATTTATGGGAAAATTCTGTAAAGCAAATTAATTCCTATACTGTATAAACTGTTTCAGAGGGGAAAGAGGAGCAAGGGAATAATGGCAGAAGAAAACTTACTAATTACTTTTATTTAAACCCTGGTTATCAAAATTAGACATGAAAAAACTATAAGCCCACCTCACTTATTAACATAGAAAAATTATAAACTACATGGCATTCTGGTTTGTTTTCTTTAACCTCTTGTGGGTCAGGTGCACTGTGAGTATGGCACACTGAAGAAACTGAGTTACTGCTCCCATCTCCCTGAGGACAAGGTCCTCACCTACGGTAAAACTACCACCAGAAAGCCAGCTCACAAGCTCTCTATGAGCTCTCTTCCATTCAACATCACTCCTGTGCTTCCTTCTACAAGTGGCAGGGTGTGGTGGGAGATAAACCTGGGAAGGATTGATGGGACTACCCTCTTAAAGGCGCAGTCTGAACTTTAAATGTGGACACCAGGGGCAGCAATGGAAACTTCTCAGTGATATGCTATGAAATACGTTTAGGAAAGACAATCTGCTGATGCACTTAAAAGCAGGAGTAAGTCTGAATTACAGGCTTAATTATAAGATTTCAGCAAAGGCGCCTGAATGGCTCAATTGGTTAGGCGTCTGTCTTTGGCTCAGGTCATGATCCCAGAGTCCAGGGATGGAGCCCCATGTACGGCTCCCTGCTCCGTGGGGAGTCTGCTTCTCCCTCTGCTCCTCACCCATTTCTTGCTCACTCTCTCTCTCTCTCAAATAACTAAAATCTTAAAAAAAAAAAAAAGAAAATATTTCAGCAAATATAATCAAGGTTTGAGGCAATGAAAGTTAACAGTGGGGGCGCCTGGGTGGCTCAGTTGGTTAAGCGACTTCCTTCGGCTCAGGTCATGATCCCGGAGACCCGGGATCGAGCCCCACATCAGGCTCCCTGCTCAGCAGGAAGCCTGCTTCTCCCTCTCTCACTCCCCCTGCTTGTGTTCCCTCTCTCACTGTGTTTCTCTCTGTCAAATAAATAAATAAAATCTTTAAAAAAAAAAAAAGAAAGTTAACAGTGAGTATGGAAAACTCTAGAGAGGTAGAACTGGTAGGACGGACCGAACTGGTCAGCAGGAAGATGCAAGGGTAGTGCAAGACACAATACCATCAAGGGAGTGAAAAGGTAACCTCCAACATGGGAGAAAATATAGGCAAATCACATAACTGTTAAGTAATCTGTATCTAGACTATATAAAGAACTCTTAAAATTTAATAGTAGACAATTGAAAAATGGGCAAAGGATTTAAACAGACATTTCTCTAAAGATACACAAATGAGCACACAAAAAATGCTCAATATCATTATTCACTAAGGAAATGCAAATTCAAACCACAATGAGAGCTCAACCATTCAGATGGCTATGATAAATGAAACAGACGAAAACAAGTATTGACATAGATGTGGAAGGATGAGAGCCATTATACATTGCTAGTAGGAATATAAAATGGTATGGCCACTTTGGAAAACAGTTTGGCAGCCCTTCAAAGAGTTAAACATAGAGCTACCATGGAACTCAACAATTCTACTCAAAGGTATATACCCAAGAGCGCTGAAAACATATGATATCCACAAAAACATACACGAATATCCACAACAGCATTATCCATCATGGCCAGAAAGTGGAAACAACCCAAAGGTCCTCATCTGATGATTGAATAAATAGAAGGTGGTATATCCATACAATGAAATATTATTCCTTTTTATTATGTATTATATAAGTATTACTGTACTATGTCATTCTTTTGGCAATAAAAATGAAGTTCTGATAGATGGGATAACATGGGTGAACCTTGAAAACATCAGGCTAAGTGAAAGAAGTTAGATACAAAAGGCCACAACTTGTATGATTCCATTTATAAGAAATGTCCAGAATGAAAGATTTATAGACAAAAAGGGAAATCAGTGGCTGTCAGAAACTATGGAGAAAGGAATGGAGAGTGACTGACTGCCAATTGGGTTTTTTTTTTGGAGCGGGGGATGAAAATCCTCAAATTAGATTGTGGTGATGGGTATACAACTCACTGAACATACTAAAAAACTTTTACTTGCACATGAGTTATATCTTAATAATGCTGTTTAAAAAAAAGTAATGCAAGGTAAACTAGTTCCCTATACTGACTGTGATGTTTCCAAACTAGGTAACTAGGAAAATGTAATTATAGAGATAATAATAGCATGTGCTATTTATTAGATGTACCAAAATCTGTACAAAAGCACTCTATGTATTTTATCTCATTAGTCCTCAAAATAACCCACTGGATAGGTTATTTTTTTGCTCCTATTGTATAGAATAGGAAGCAAAGAAAGTTAAACTACTTGCTTAAGGTCATATAACTAGTGGGTAGTGAAGTTGGAATTTAAATTCAAAACACTTGCTCAAGCCCAATATAGCCTGATGATAGTATGGGAGGTAAAGGTGAATACTATTTTCACAAGCAAACAATTTAAATAATCTATAATACACAACACATTCCTAAACTCCAGAACAAATTATTTACCATACTCAGACTTAATGAGGTACTAGCAATCTTACTTATCTTGCACATAGTTAAGGAAAACAACAACAACCCAAGAGTAACAGTTGTAAAATATGCACACCTATACCCATTCATTCCCTCCATAGTTCACAGAGGTTCTCTGGCTTTTTGAAAAACAGGGAAACATTGAAGAATCACCGAGCTCTAGATGACCTTCAAGATCTCTTCCAACTTTGAGGAGTTTAACAATAGCCTGTATTTATTATACAACTAGAGAAAAGTATGTCATGCTTTATACATTATTTAAACACAATTACAAGCCTGAAAAACAGACAGCAATATAATAGGGAAGCAGACCCAACAGTCTTGAAGCCCTCCAGAGATTTCTTAATCAGAACAGAGGGTAATTTGTATGCTTACTGTAGGGAGCACATTTAAACACAGTAAATACCACTTCAGTAAATCTAAAGACTGGCATATTTAAACACAGTAAATACCACTTCAGTAAATCTAAAGCAGTAGGCAGTACAAAAATACCATTATCCCATGCCTATCAAAATTCTTAATATTAGTCAAATGCTCTACAGTTCATGAAGCAGACTGTGGAAACCTGGTCTTGTAATATCCCTGAATCCTCATACTCATTTTAAAAACAAGTAAACTGGGGGCGCCTGGGTGGCTCAGTTGGTCGGGCAGCTGCCTTTGGCTCAGGTTGTGGTCCCAGAGTCCCGGGATCGAGCCCTGCACTGGGCTCCATGCTCCGTAGGAAGCCCGATTCTCCCTCTCTCAATCTCCCTGCTTGTGTTCCCTTTCTAGCTGTGTTTATCTGTCAGATAAATGCACGGAATCTTTTAAAAAGAAAAAAAAAAAAAAAAAGTAAACTGAAGCTCATTAAGGTTAAAAGATCAGTCCAACGTCATATATCTCAGACGTGGTAGGTCAGGATTCAAAAGTTTAAATTTATTATTTTTCTAAGTTAAAAAAAAGTCACTCAGCAGAGAAGTTTCTCTGAAGTTAAATGATGTAGAGCAGTGACTGATCTTAAAATTTGCAAGAGTTCCTCCCCCGAAGAGAAGTATAAGAAACTCTGGTCTCGAGCAATTAAATACAACCACATCATTATTTTTGCTGAAAAAGAAAGCATTTTAGTAAAAAATTTTAAAAACCTGTGTTTTTTAGTAAGTTTATACCCTACCTAATGCAAAGCTGTATTCCTGGGAACAAGCCCCTTATTCCATGGCCATCACAAAGCAGTATGGATGAATGAGGAAGAGAAACCCATTTCTCAGTTTTGCTTCAAATTAAAATCACACTGACTTCTGAAAGAAAAAATCATGTTGAAAATGTAAAAGAGATGCTGGTGACATTTACTGTGTCCATGTGCCTTGCTAATAAATACTACAGGTATGTGAGCAGCAGGAAAAAAACTAATCAACAGTATTTCTGGTTATATTAACTTCTGTCCTGTACCTTCTTTATTTCTGTGTTGTATTTTTTTAAAAAGATTTTTATTTATTTGACACAAAGAAAGAGCACAAGCAAAAGGAGCAGTAGGCAGAGGGAGGAGAAGCAGGGTCCCTGCTGAACAAGGAGCCCAATGTGGGACTTGATCTCGGGACAGGATCATGACCTGAGCCCAAGGCAGATGCCTAACCTACTGAGCCACCCAGGCACCCCGTGTTGTATTTTCTAAGTAGACTTTTTTTAAAAAAAGGATTTTATTTATTTATTTGACAGAGAGAGAGATTATAGGTAGGCAGAGAGGCAGGCAGAGAGGGGGGGGGGGGAGGAAGCAGGCTCCCTGCTGAGCAGAAAGCCAGATGCGGGCCTGATCCCAGGACACTGAGATCTTGACCTGAGCTGAAGGCAGAGGCTTCTGAGCCACCCAGGCGCCCTCTAATAGACTTTTAATTTTGAAAAAATTTTAGATTTACACAACAGTTACCAAAAAAGCCAAGAGTTCTGTACACCCCCAACTCCTCGCCCAGTTTTAATAGCATCTTACATTACCATGGCACACTGGTTAAAAATAGAAAACCAACACTGAGCAATATCTATGTAACTTTACAGAATTAATCTATCCTTTGGAAGTCTTTTCAGTCTCCAGACCACTGCCAATCAGCACTCCTATAGGTTCCACTTGGAAGACTTCAGCTAAAGAACTTAGTAAAATCTATTTTAGCATTAAAAAAATAAGCTACCTACTTGATGAGGTTTGATTTTTGTCTCCCTTTAATTTTAAGCCACTGCGGAATGTTTTATTTAAAACTTCAGGGCAAACATCCATTGTGGTAAACTATGAAAAGTTTACTTCAAACTATGAAAAGTATACTTCAAAAGAGAAGGTATTGCTCTAACCAACTCCCCACTTAGCAGGCCATCCTGCTATTACATTACAATACAGCCAACGAAATGGTTTTAAATGCACTCTCACATTCATTAGCATTTGTAAGAAGCTCAAATCAAGAAAAGCAGAAGGCAGAAACAGCATTCAGTTTCAGTAAAATGATTAGCTACAAACCGACAAAATAAAGGAAAAGTTTTTGTCCACCACATGTTAAAGATTAAAACAAAAATCTTTCTATTTCAACTGTAATATACATAAGGTAAGAAAGAAAAGTTCATGAAAATGATAAAAAGTCCCTTCAACTGATTTTAAGAGGCATATTTCAAAATTTCTGCAATCAGGATGTGATGGCCAAATGGACTTTTTTTTTTTTTTTTTAAGATTTTACTTATTTATTTGACAGAGAGAGACACATAGCAAAAGAAGGAACACAACAAGCAGGGAGAGTGGGAGAGGGAAAGCAGGCTTCCTACTGAGCAGGGAGCGTGATGTGGGACTCATCCAGCCCAGGACCCCAAGATCATAACCTGAGTCAAGGCAGAGGCAGACACGTAACGACTGAGCCACCCAGGCACCCCCAAGTGGAAATTTTAATGCTTGTCACTGCCTGCGACAATGATGGAGCATTCCTGAGAGCCTCATCAGTATTTCTGAAGACACAAAGGGGGACACTAAGGAAAAGTATAAACCCAACCCTGCACTGAAAAGTATTTAAAAGAGTAGGAATGTTAAAAGTTTGTAACGAACACTTAAACCAATTTATTTCACTTTTTTTTTATTTAGGCTTTAGAATGATGTCATTTAAAGACATCTAAATAAGTCTCAATAAGTCTCTAAGAATTTTATAAGCCTAAAGCGTCTGGGTGGCTCAGTCAATCAAGCTGCTTCATTTGGCTCAGGTCATCATCTCAGGGTGGTGGGATCGAGCCTCCCATCAGATTCTCTGCTCACTGGGGAGCCTGCCTTTCCCTCTTCTTCTGGCGCTCCCCCTTGTACTTTCTCTCCTCCCCCCTCAAATCAATAAGATCTTAAAAAAAATTTTTTTTTAGAAGCCTGAATGATTAAAAAAAAAGCACATATCATGTCTTAATTGGCAGTGTTTCCTCCTCCTTTGGTGGTAGAGAAAACAATCAGTGGTATCTAGGATTCAATACAGTAGTAATTCAGCTGCTATATCGCACAAGGAAGCTTGATAAACTATCATACCAGCAACCTGATAGCTTAAATAACAGAACACAACGCAAAGGCTTCCTCCATCAGAAAACAAACAGGAAGTGACGCAAATTTTTGCATTATCATAACAACAGGGTTATTTTTCCAACCCTAAAAGTTTTCTTCGTGTAAAGAGTAAAATCTCCCTCAAATTTCCCATGGGTATGCAGATTTCTGCACCGTATCCAGCAACATGGAGGGAAAAGAGCCAGGACAGGAATCTGCCATAAGCAGAAAACCTGAGGGGAGATTTTAACCAATTTTTTAAAACCAAACTCCTTTTCTAAGGACATTAGCTGTGATGAGAGCAGCCATCAACAAATGGTAGGTCCAACTAAATGTTCTAAGATCCACAAAATAAATTTTTAAAATCACATTTTCAAAGAGCTGATTAGTTCCAAGTTTCTTCAATGAGATTTTTTTCCCCTGTACCGTGGTAAAATATACTTAACATAAAATTTACCATCTTAAAGTGTACAACTACTGGCATTCAGCACATTCACAATGCTGTGCAACCATCACCACTATCCATTTCCAGAACTTTTTCAACATCCCAAACTAAAACTCTGTATCCACTGAATAATGATTCATCCCCTCCTCTGCCAGCCCCTGGTAATCTATATTCTACTTTGTCTCTATGAATTTTCCTATTGTAGATATCTCACATAAGTGGAGAAGATATTTGTTCTTTTGTCTCTGGCTTACTTCTCCAGTGAGTACTTTTAGTAAAGCAAGAATGAAACCTCAAATTATTTAGTTAATAATTTAATTGCACATACTGACACAATCTCCGAACTAAGCATACAGCTTTCCCAGAAATCCTGCTGTTCCATGAGCCCCAAGGGGCAGAGAATCTCAGACCGACCCTTCCTTTGCCTGTAGACAGACCTAGTTAAGCAGCTGCAACTCAAAGAGCTGCCTCCTGCGGGCCCTGGAGGCTCTCCTGGCCTAAGTGGATGGAGCCAAGGGAAGTAGAGAGTTGTGCAGGGTTAAAAACCACAGGTAAGAAAAGGCAAGGAGTTATCAAGCTACTTTGGCTTTGAGATGGTCTTCGGTCTGCCTGGCAGCAGGAGCTCCTGCACCCAGACACTTAGGTTGGGCGACACCTGTCAGAGTTGAGGCCAGACTGCACTCTAGTCACTGAGAAAGTCACCAGGGCCGGAAGCTTCACGGGGTCATGAGTCACTTTGCATGGCTCAGAGGTCTGGGCAAGCCTGCTCTGCCCCGCCCAGGCAAACCCAGTTAGGAGAGGCACAAACAAGACAGACACAAAACTGGCAGAAACACAGATGGCCAAACAGCAGGGCTGACGGGCAGGCCATGATTAAGAGTAAAGACTGAGAGGGAACAAAGAGACACAAGCAAAGTAGAGAGAGAAACAAAAACAAGGTCCAGATAGAGATGGGTTCAAGAGAGATAAACTGGAGAGAAATACAAAGTTGACAGGGGCAGAGTTGAGAGGCAGAAAGGGCAGGTGACAACAGGTGACAGAGACCGCAACAGAGGTGAGACACTACTTAGAAGTAAACAGAGACAGATGCCAGCAAAGTCCCGGTGCAGCCCTTCTCCTGGCCTTGGCTCGAACCCGAAGCCGCCACGCCGCACCCACACGACGCCCCGGAAAGGCCGGCGGATGTACCGGCGCGGGATCTCTAAGCGCTCTGGCCCGCCGAGGTCCGCCGCCACGGGGTGACCTTGGGCGAGACGCTGCCTCGGAGGCCTTGGGGTCGCGGTCCGCGTACCGGGCTGGCTGGAAACCGCTGGAGTCGTACGCGGTGCCGGGACTTCAACTGCCAGAGCGCGGCTTAAGCATCCAGGTCTGCGGAACGGGCCTGCCGGGCCGGCGGCGCGCGTGCGCCGGGACCGGCAGAGAAGCCTTAAACCTCTCCGGCTTCCCTCCCTGCCCTCTCGTTACCTGCTGTCCCGACTCCGCCGTGCCTGCTAACGGCGCCGCGCTCACATAACCCGCCCGCCGGACACTTTCCGCCACCAGCGTCAGGCCCGTTCAAGCCGTCGCCGCCGCGACCGCCTGAGCCTGCGCCTCCCGCCCCCGGAAACGCTTCCCGGGTCCGCCCCCGAAACTGCCAGTTCTTCCGGGGGTGCGTCAGAGAGAAAGCGGTGTGCGCATGCGGAACTTACTTTCGGGGCGGGGCGCCGGGAGAGGGAGCAGCGGCAGCCAGCTAGTGCGCAGTGTGACCTGCCACTGCGCAGGTCGATTAGCTTTAGGGGCCATTAGTGAGGCAGTGCTGGGAATTAGGGAGCTGATACCAAGTCCTGACCCCCTTTCAAACTTTATCTCTCTCTTGCTGCCTAGCAGAGATCGGGTCAAATCCGTTTTTACCTCTACAGCGCCTTTGGCACGTAGTGGATACTCAATGTATGAAGAAAAGAACAGTTCCCTCTGTGTGGCAGGTGCTGTGCTGGGTCCCTCTGAGGACCATTTTGTTCAGGTACCCGTGGAGATCCTTTGATCTCAGGGGAGGTAGATCTTCACTACTGCTAGAAGGAATGACTCATAATTAGTCCAAACTATTTATGGTAATCTCATTAGCCAGTGGTTAGACAAGGCATAGTCATGTGACCAACTTATGGCCCTAATCTCTCTCTCTCTCTCTTTTTTTTTTTTTTTTTTAGCAAAGTCCACCAGGACTTCTAGTTGAGTATCCTCCTTAGTGCTTTGCCATTTTTATTTTCTTCCTGCCTTTAAGCAGACCTGAAGTTTGGAAGTTCAGTCCCAATTATGTGACTATGATGTGACAAGCGGATGCTAAAGCTTTCAAACGGGAAAGACTGAAAGAGCCTAGGTCTCATATGACATTAAGCTACATTCTAGCTTACCTCTGGATGTTTTGTTGCACTAGTCTAATACATTTCTACTTGGACTTTATTTCTAGCAATGTTTTAGATTCATCAAATATAACACCAATAAAATATATTAAAATGCTAGGAGAAATATTGAAAGCACCCTTTTCAATACATAGATAAGCTTGTGAGAAAGTCAGGATAATCATCTGAGACCAGGAAGAAAACAGAAACACAAGGCAAGGAAGTTAGACAGTGTTGATATTCAGAAGTTATGCAGAGATACAGTCTGCATCATTCTGATAGGTTAGCATGTGTGTTATAAGTATTTTGAAAATCATCTCTGGAGGTTAGGTAAACAATGATGTTGCTGCTAGCTGTAGGGGCATCTCCCGAGGTCCAGCCAAGATGAGAGTTAATTGGAAGATCAGATGAGGACCCAAAAAGAGATATATCTTTAGGGGAAGGATAAACTAGAAGAAAAAAGAATCTGCCTGGCAGAGAGAGGCAGCAAGGGAAGTTGTCTCTCTCTGCCTCGGCTCTAGGTGGGGAAGCAATGCATTTTACCGCTCATGGATGTGTGGTTAAAGTCTGACCATTATATGGCCACAATGTTGGCGTGTCCAAAAGCCCACAAGTGGAACACTTCAATTTAAAATGGATCTGAGTTGATAGTACCTATGGTACTTGGCTGAAAAAAACATGTCCTGTGTGGAAGAAATCACTGTCAACCCAGGTCTCAAAGAATTCCCACAGATAGCCTTCCAAATGAATATGAGCTCACAGTCAATAAACACAAAACCCATAAGGACATACGCAGAGAAGTCATACAGCAGAAGCAAATCTGTTTTCTTTTTTTGTTGTTGTTGTTACTTAAATTTTTTTTCCCAGTGTTCCAAGATTCATTCCCCATTCCCCACACCCAGTGCTCCACGCTTTAGGTGTCCCCAGTACCCACCACCAGGCTCTCCCATCCCTCTACCCCCCTCCCTCCAAGCCCCTCAGTTTTTTCTGTGTCCAAAGTCTCTGTTGTTTCGTTTCTCTCCCTGGATTACCCTACTTCCCATTTACTTTCCTTCTCCCACTGTCCTCCAGGTTTCCCCTCATGCACCTCAAGTAAGTGAAACCATGTGATACTTGACTTTCTCTTCTTGGCTTATTTCACTCAGCATAATCTCTTCCAGTCCAGTCCATGTTGCTACAAAAGTTGGATATTCATCCTTTCTGATGGAGGCATAGTATTCCATTGTATATATGTACCACATCTTCTTTATGTATTCATCTGTTGATGGGCATCTTGGCTCTTTCCACAGTTTGGCAATTGTGGCCATTGCTGCGATGAATATTGGTGTACATATGGCCCTTCTTTTCACTACATCTGTATCTTTGGGGTAAATGCCCAGTAGTGCAATTGCAGGGTCATAGGGTAGCTCTATTTTTAATTTTTTAAGGAATCTCCACACTGTTTTCCAAGTGGCTGCACCAGCTTGCATTCCCACCAACAGTGTAAGAGATTCCCCTTTCTCCGCAGCCTCTCCAACACTTGTTGTTTCCTGTCTTGTTAATTTTGGCCATTCTGACTGGTGTAAGGTGGTATCTCAGTGTGGTTTTGATTTGAATTTCCCTGATAGCTAGTGACGCTGAACATTTTTTCATGCGTCTGTTAGCCATTTGTATATCTTCTATGGAGAAGTGCCTCTTCATGTCTCTTGCCTATTTTTTGATGTGTTTATCTTCTTTTTGGGTGTTGAGTTAGATCTGTTTTCTTTTTAAAAATATTCTATTTATTTGTTTTAGAGTGAGAGAGCAAGCCTGGCCGGGGTGGGGGTGGGTGGGCAGAGGGAGAGGTGTGGGAGATAATCTCCAGCAAATTCAGCTCTGAGCACAGTGCTTGATGCAGGGATTGATCCCACCACCGGAGCCATGACCTGAGCAGAGTCGGATGCTTAACTGACTGAGCCACCTAGGTGCCCCAAGATCTGTTTTAAACGAGTAGCTCATTGGAAGGTTTAAGCACCAAATTAGAAAGAGCGGAAGAGAAATTAGGCACTACAAGATAGATTTGAAGAAAATAACCCAAAACCATCCCAGAGAGACAAAGAAATGGAAAAGAGTGAGGAGGTTCATCATAGACCTCTCAATTATGTCAGGAGATTATAAAGTGAATGTGAGCAAAGCAATTGTCAAATAATGATCGAGAATTTTTCAGAATTGATAAAGATAAGAATCCTCAAGAAACACACTGAATTCCCAGGTATGATAAAATAGAAAACCTAGCTCCATTCTGGTGAAACCACAGACCTCCAAAGCACAAGAGATAATTTTTTTAAAAGATTTATTTATTTTGAGAGAGAAAGAGAGAGAGAGAGAGAGAGAGAGAGAGAAGAGAGAACACATGATTGTGGGGGGAGAAAATCTCCAGTGGATTACTATCTGTGCAAGGAGCCCGACATGGGGCTTAATTTCACGACCCTGAGATCATGACCTGAGCTGAAACCAACTGACTGAGCCACCCAGGCTCCCCAAGAGAGGATTTTAAAAGCAGAGAGGAAAGTCAGATAATTTATAATGGAATAATGTGATACCAGCTCCTGATTGTTTAATGGAACTAATGGGAGCAGTGATAATAATAGTGGCATGAAATAATATCATTAATAAAATAATCACCTTAATTTAATAAGAGAATCGTCTCCCTAGAATTGTGTACTTAGTTTTTCAAGAATGAAAACACAGAACTATTCAGACCAACAAAAACTAAGAGTTTCAGGGTGCCTCAGTGGCTCAGTTAGTTAAGTGTCTGAACTTCAGCTCAGGTCATGATCCCAGGGTCCTGGGATTAATTCTTGCAGCGGGGGTGGGGGGTGGGGGGGTGGGGGGGTGGGGCCTGCTCAGCGGGAAGTCCGCTTCTTCCTCTGCCCCTCCCCCGCTTGTACTCATTCTCTCTCTCAAAAATAAATAATTTTTTTAAAAAAAGTTAAAAAAAAAAACCTAAGAGTTTCTACCAACAGAACCTAACTGAGGGAACTTCTAGAAGATACATTTCAAGAAGAAATAAAATCCCAGGAGGAAGATCTGAGGAACAATAAAGATTGGTGAGCAAATAAAATGGCAAACATGAATAAATATGAACAAATATCAGGACAAGAAACAAGAACAATTTATAATTTGTGGGATTCAGAAAGGCAAAACAGAAATAATGTAGTGATTGTACGTAAAGTATAAGAGGATAACTAGGGTAAAGTTGCTATGAAGTACATATGAGTTATCGATTGCATGACAAACAGCCGCGAAACCTCGGAGGGATGCAACTATATTTGTTGATTGCTCACATGTCTAGTGCCAGCTGGGGCTGGATTAGGAAGCTCCGCTGAGCTCGGCTGGACTTGTGGACGGGTCTGGGCTCAGCTAATCTAGAATGGTCTTGGCTAGGTGCTTTCACTGTGCTTCATGTGTCTCACTCACCAGCCAGGCTGTCCCAATAACTTCTCAGGGCAACGGTAGCGACACATAGAGAGCAATGGAAATGTACAAGCACATTCTCAAGACTCTTTTTACATCTCATTAGCAAAGCAAATCACATGACTGAATTCAGTGTTACAGCAGGAGGAAGCTCTGAAGGATCGTGGCAGAAGGTTTGCATACAGAGAAAATGAAGAGCTGGAGCCGCTGGTTCAATTAATCCAAGGTCCCTGTACTGTCCATAAAAATATGGATTAGGTTGGACTTTAATTAAATATGAACATTAGAATTGGGGCCTACCATTGAAAGAATAACAACAGAGCTACCAACCAAAACAGAAGAAGCAAAATAACATTTGAAAAAAGATTTTATTTATTTGTTTGAGAAAGAGAGAGAGAAGGTGAGCACATGAGTGGGCAGGGCTGGGGCAGGAGAAGCTGACTCCCCATTGAGCAGGGAGGCTGCCGTGGGGCTCAGTCCTAGGATCCTGGGATCATGACCTGAGCCAAAGGCAGATGCTTAGCCAACTGAGCAACCAAGGCGCTCTGAAAACCAACATTTTAAAAAAGAGACAAGCAAGAAAGGAAGAAAGGGGAAGAAGGCAGAAACAAAAACACAAAATATGGAAAAAATACAAAGCACAAAATAAAGTGGAAAAAGAAATTCAAATGTATCAGTAATCACAATAAATTATTTTCAAAGCCCTAAACCTTCTAGTTAAAAGAGATTCTAACACCAAGATTTTTGTTTTTTGGGTTTTTTTTTTTTTTTTTAAGATTGTATTCATTCATTTGAGATAGAGTGAGAGAGAGAGATCACAAGTTAGGGCTGGGTGGTAGAGGGAGGGGGAGAAGCAGGTTCCCCACCAAGCAGGGAGCCAGATGCAGGGCTTGATCTCAGGACCATGACCTGACTTGAAGGCAGACACCCAACCGACTAAGCCACCCAAACTCCTCTTAACACCAAGTTTTTAAAAACAACATCAAACTCCCTTGGCCATGGCAACTTCTTACTAGGCATGTCTCTGGAGACAAGGAAACAAAGGTAAAAATGAACTATTGGGACTCCATCATCAAGTTAAAAAGCTTCTGCACAGTGAAGGGAGCAATCATCAAAACTAAGAGAGAAGATATTTGCAAATGACATATCTGATAAAGCATTAGTATCCAAAACCTATAAAGAACTTACCAAGTTCAACACCCCAAAAATAAATAATCCAGTTAAGAAATGAGCAGAAAGGGACTCCTGGGTATCTCAGTTGGTTAAGTGTCTGCTTTTAGCTCAGGTCATGATCTGAGGATCCTGGGATTAAGCCCCATATCAGGCTCCCTGCTCAGCGGGGAGTCTGCTTCACCCTCTCCACCTGCCTTTCCCCTTGCTTGTTCTCTCTCTCTCCCCCTCTCTCTCTCTTTCTCTCAAATAAGTAAATTTTAAAAATGGGCAGAAAACATGAACATATATTTCTCCAAAGAAGACATCCAGATGACTAACAGACAAATGAAAAGATGCTCATATCACTCATCATCAGGGAAGTGCAAATCAAACTCAGGATGAGATACCACTTCATACCAGTCAGAATGACTCAAATTAACAAAGCAGGAAAAAACAGATGTTGCTGAGGATGTGGAGAAAGGGGAACCCTCTTACACTGTTGGTGGGAATGCAACATGGTGAAGCCACTCTAGAAAACAGGATGGAGGAGGTTCCTCTAAAAGTTAAAAATAGAGCTACCCTATGACCCAGTAATTGCACTACTAAGTGTTTACCCAAAGGATACAAAAATGCTAATTCTATAGGGTACATGCACCCCGATGTTTACAACAGCATTATCAACAATTGCCAAATTATAAAGAGATCCCAAATGTCCATCGACTAATGAATGGATAAAGAAGATGTGTGTGTGTGTGTGTAATGAAATATTACCCAGCTATCAAAAAAGAATGAAATCTAGCCATTTGCAACAACATGGGTGAGGCTAGAGTGTATTATACTAAGCAAAATAAATCAGTCAAAGAAAGAAAAATATATGATTTCACTAATTTGTGTAATTTAAGAAACAAAGTGGATAAACATAGAGGAAGGGGGGAGAAAGAGAGAGAGAGAGAGAGAGAGAGAGAGAGAGAGAGAGGGAGAGAATCTTAACTATAGAGAACCAACCTGAGGGTTGAGGGAGGGAGGTGGGCAGGGGGATGGGCTAAATAAATGGGTGATGACTATTAAGGAGGGCACTCGTGATGACCAATGGGCGTTGTATGTAAGTGATGAATCACTAAATTCTACACCTCAAACCAATTTTACCATGTATGTTAGCTAACTAGAATTTAAATGAAAACTTGAAATAAAAATATATGTAAACCGTGCAAAAAGAAAATGTGTTGCTATGTGACATTATTGAAAAAAATTGGTAAAGGAGAGCCATTAAAATTATCCAGTTTAATTGTAGGTGAAGCGTCTGTAAATGAAGGAGGAAAAAGTCTGCAAATGTCAGGAAGGATTCTGCTCACGGATTGTTCCATAAATTTCTTCAGTTCCTTCTTTCATTAAAAACTTGAGGTGGGTGATTTCCTCAATTTTTTGGGGGAAAAATCAAGGTATATAATGTTTGAAACAAAAAGATGGAAAATTTGAATTAAAAGAATGGTAAAAGAGATTTCATCCTGGCTCTGTTAGCTATTTTAACTCTGGACAAAATAGACTTTAAGGTAAGGTCAATGCAAAAAATAGTGTTATGGATTGTAGTGTTGTTTTTAGTAATTTACAGCCCATCCCCATAAGAGGCCTGCATTTCCCACCCCTGGACTTCAGGCTTAGTCTGGGTCTTTGTTTTTTTTTTTTTTTTTTTTTTTTAAAGATTTTATTTATTTATTTGACAGAGGAATACAGCCAGAGAGGGAACACAAGCAGGGGGAGCGAGAGAGGGAGAAGCAGGCTTCCCGCTGAGCAGGGAGCCCGATGTGGGGCTCGATCCCGGGTCTCCGGGATCATGACCTGAGCCGAAGGCAGTTGCCCAACCAACTGAGCCACTCAGGCGCCCC